>VYZT01045448.1:13638-30352 GCA_013400735.1 Pomatostomus ruficeps
CCGCGGGTGCGTGGAGCGGGCGTGCGCCTCCGCGGTCACGGGCACGGCAGCCGCGAGAGCCGGCTCGGGGAGGCACCGAGCGCGTCCCGAGCAGTCTCAGCCCCGCACGCACCGCCCCGCGGCCCTGGGGAGGTAGCGGCCGTGTAAAAAGTGTGTGGAGGAAAAAATCAGAATTGCCCAGTGGAATAAGTTACCAGAGCTTTCTTAAATCAGAACTGGAAACGCTCTGGGCAAGCTCCTGCCCTGCTCCACTCGCAAAGGGCTAACTTATTCTTTGCCAGTCACACACCCCTGTGTACTCCACAGTCCTGTTTTCAGCCAATTACTTCTATAATTAGTCCTCTCTTAGTGTCGACAGAATTGCAGCAAAATTGCATACCGTTTAACCGAACGGTGCAATTGCTACTAGATTATTAGCAGTTACATTTTCTCCTTGCTTAAAAAGAAAGCAGTTTTCACATCTTGCAAAGAGCTCTACGAAGATCCCGTTGAAATAGTCGTTTGTCCTACCATATTTGATGCTGGATTGATACATTTCCCTGGGCCAGCAGACCCAGACAGCCCAGAAATAGATACAATATCTTTTTACTGCTTTGTTTTCTTCTGTAGATTTCAAATATTTACACACTATCTGGCTATCCTAAAATTCGATTATTTAGGACTAAGAAAAGAATCTTGGTTGTCCTTTTTTTACTGGTTTTTTTTTTTTTTCAATTTTTCTTTGTAGCCAGGGACACTATAGCTGAGATGCCAGACATGCAGAAGTGTTTGTAGGGAGCCAGGTGTCCCTATGCCACATGAAACACACAACACCAAGAAATGGTTGTTGCAAACCTGTCATCATACCTGTCATCCGCTGCTCTTTTGTATATAGTTAGAGAGAAATTGGAGTTTAGAGAAGAAATTCCCAGCGGCTCTGTGCCAGGTGGCACAGGATTTATTCCAAACCAGGTATTAAATTTCCCTCCTCTCTGTTGTGTTTCCCTCTTTGGCACAATTAGATGTCTGTTGGAACTGAATAATTTGAGTTATGTGTCTTGCATTATCCTTCTGTTTTCTGGTATTTCCGTAGTTTGGAAACCTGGTACACTTTTCTCTTTCCCTGATCCTGGATCCAGCTCTGTCCTGGCCTGCTGTCCTTTGGGATGCTTGGTATGCTTGCCAGACCTTCTGCTAGGCTTGCTCAGCTGTCTGGTTCAGCAGGAGACTGATCACCTTCTTGATGAGGTGGTTACTCCGTTAACTATGGTGATTCCTGGGGAGGCTCTTCAGACCTCTAGATTCAGTGCAAGGTTAAGTAGCAGGAAAGTGGAATGAGGGAAGTGCAGTAGCCAGAGAAAAGTAAACACATGGCTTATTCAGTTGTCTTTAGCATCACTGAAAAAATAACTGATATTTTAACGGTATGTTTTATCTAACTTTAAATAATTGAAAATGCTGCGGTTTAACACTCAAATTTAAAAGAATTTTTGGAATAGATGTTATCATTTCTTGAAATGTTATTATCTTCCTGTCTTTCAGGCTGAAGGTGGCCCATTCAGAGGATTAATTTAGTAATCATTTGCTCAGAAAACTTCCTCCATTGTTCATGGTAAGGCTTATATTTGATATTTCAAATTTAGTTTGTCATGCTGGCACATTTAGAGTATTTCTTACACATTTTTTAGTGCTAACATTTCCTTTACCTATAGTAATGTCTTATGAATTGGATCATACTTTTACAGATAATTACAGTTTTACAGAGAAAGTTTTCAGTTTTGTATAACTGGATCAATAAAGATTTGAATAATTGTGAAGTGTATAACCTAGGGAAAGACCTTTATGCATTCATAATTTTAAAATCAGTTTCAGAGTAATGCTTTTAGAGTCTAAAAGGCTTTTTTGTGGTCATTTTATGCAAAAAAAATATTTTGCATTTTTTTTATTATGTAAATGACTTCATCTTGGGAATTTATGATTTAGATTGTTTTATAAAAGTTAAAAAACTTCTCTGTTAATTTACAGGAGTTTTTCATCAGTATGTCTGAAACCATTAAATATAATGACGATGATCACAAAACTGTGTTCCTGAAAACATTGAATGAACAACGTTTGGAAGGAGAATTTTGTGACATCGCTATTGTGGTTGAAGATGTTAAGTTCAGAGCCCATAGGTGCGTGCTTGCTGCCTGCAGTACCTACTTCAAAAAGCTTTTCAAAAAACTTGAAGTTGATAGTTCATCAGTAATAGAAATAGATTTTCTCCGTTCTGATATTTTTGAGGAAGTTCTCAATTACATGTATACTGCAAAGATTTCTGTTAAAAAAGAGGATGTAAACTTGATGATGTCTTCAGGGCAGATCCTCGGTATTCGGTTTCTTGATAAACTCTGCTCTCAAAAACGTGATGTATCTAGTCCTGAAGAAAACACACAGTCCAAGAGCAAGTACTGTCTAAAAATGAACCGTTCTATGGGGGAACCCAATGATACCCAAGATGATGAGGTGGAAGAGATTGGAGATCACGATGACAGTCCATCAGATGTGACAGTGGAAGGCACACCCCCAAGTCAGGAAGATGGTAAGTCACCAACCACTACCCTGAGAGTGCAAGAGGCAATTCTGAAAGAGTTGGGAAGTGAAGAAGTTCGAAAAGTAAACTGCTATGGCCAAGAAGTAGAGCCTATGGAAACAACGGAATCTAAAGACCTAGGATCTCAGACCCCTCAGGCACTCACATTTAATGATGGCATAAGTGAAGTGAAAGATGAACAGACACCAGGCTGGACCACAGCAGCGGGGGATATGAAGTTTGAGTACTTGCTTTACGGTCACAGGGAACACATTGTATGTCAGGCTTGTGGCAAGACCTTTTCTGACGAAGCGCGTTTGAGAAAACATGAAAAACTACACACTGCAGACAGACCATTTGTTTGTGAAATGTGCACAAAGGGCTTTACCACGCAGGCTCATTTGAAAGAACACTTGAAAATACACACGGGTTACAAGCCTTACAGTTGCGAGGTGTGTGGGAAGTCTTTTATTCGTGCACCAGATCTAAAAAAGCATGAAAGAGTTCACAGTAATGAGAGGCCATTTGCATGCCATATGTGTGATAAAGCTTTCAAGCACAAGTCCCACCTCAAAGACCATGAAAGAAGGCACCGAGGAGAGAAACCTTTTGTCTGCAGTTCCTGCACTAAAGCATTTGCTAAGGCATCTGACCTAAAAAGGCATGAGAACAATATGCACAGTGAAAGAAAGCAAGTTACAGCAGCCAATTCCATCCAGAGTGAAACAGAACAGTTGCAGGCAGCAGCCATGGCTGCTGAAGCAGAGCAGCAATTAGAAACTATTGCCTGTAGTTAAAAACTAAAGCAGGAACTTTATCAGAAATAATATAAGAAATTTAATGAAAAAAAATCTATTGTTGGTATACATTTAGACTGAGAATCTTTTCAAGAAAGCATATTTTTAGAGGATTTGAATGTTACATAGGAATACATAGCATTGCTTGGTTAGGTATTTTAAAACATTTTGGAGATGGGTATTCTTAGAATGTGAAACAGTTTTGTTGTCATTAACAGTATAATGCACTAGTAACTGCTTTAATTCAAGAATGTGATCAAGTTCTCTATAAAACAGGGGTTATCACTGGCCGATACTTTGCTTCATCCAGTGTGGAATACTCAAATATGACGTAAACGTTGCAATCAGTGAGTTATGTTTGAAAATGCTGAGATCTCAAAAATCACAAACATGGAAAGAAAGGATTTGGTTTTCCTGATTCTGAGGTGTTATACCTACAGTTTTTTGAGAAGCAGATATTGATTCCCTAAGCTTCTTAATTCCTCCTTTTTTTGATGTAGTGTAGGTTGGTACAACAGAGTGTAAAGGAGTATGGTGATAAAAATCAAATTGCTTCTTATTCCATTCCCTCAGATACCCACTTATTTTTATAAAGGTGACAAGTTTTAATGAAATATTTGCATTCTTGAAAAAACTGCATTACTCACAGTGATTCTGGCTGGCAAAGCGGAAGTGTCATGGCATTCACCAATCCCTTCTGTGAGCAAAAAAGTCTGCCTCATTTGTTTTTATGTTCATTTTTATGCATGGCCCCGGAGATGGGACCGGGCCACAAAGGAAAAAGGGTGCAGCATGGAGGAGATGTGCTCCTTTAAACCCAGTAGAAATCAGTAGAAGTTAATACAGCCTGAGACTGGTTTTTTATTATGCAGCTTTCAGGTCACCTAACCTAGCACAGTGAAGGCAGAGGAGCAGCTGCACCAGCAGGTGACCAAGTGTCACTGCCAGAGTCCCAAAGTTGCAGCCACAGGTGTCACATACCTGGCCGCAGGGTTTTGTGTCATAGCTGGTCATACCAGCGCATAGGTCCCGTTCAAGTTTAAAAGCTTCCGCCTTTTGACACACCACCTCTTGTCAAGAGGGAGACTTCAGTGAGTGAGTTCTGTCATAATTGATCCTAAGTGACTGTTCACTATTAGTCGGTGGCTTAGTCGATTTTTTTTAAAACCAGCTGGGGTACATGCTGATAACTTAAAATAGTTAACTCACAGAGTCAACATAAGTGGTCTTTGGATTGCAGTCTGCTACATGTAGTCATCAAGAGAAGACACAATAATAGTGGCAATGTAATCCAAAGGTATACCGAGCCTTTATTTTAAATTTGTAAATACTACAACTGTTGTGAAAACTTCATTTGAAGTTGGAATGGGCAAAAAACCACATTCTTGGGCACATGGTTGGTAACATTGGTCACTTGCGATACCTATACCATATCAAAGTGTTAGACCAGTTTCTGGTAAGTTACTGTGTGGTAGATGACATCTTGCTTTTCTAAATAGAAATTTAAAATAGTGTTTTTGGAACTGTTATATGGAACTTCGATTATTGAGGGATTTTTATTTGGTTGAGGTTTTTTTTTGCAGCTTCATTTTATTCATGTATTCATCAGGTTAAGCAGTTATCTTAAAATGCCAGTAATTGTTTGAATGCTGGTCTGTAAATAAAACATGACCTTAATATTTTAGAAAATGTAAACTTTGGACCTTTACCAATATATTTTTTTAAAATGTTGCTTCATTTTACATTCAGTAATATTAGTTTGTAAACAAACTATACATTTTGTACATGTGCGACATCAGAGGATGTGTATTCATTGCATTTTATTGGTTCTCTTGAGGAACATGATAAATGACCATTGTTAAAATGTTTTACTGTATATGATCACAGATATAAAGATAGTAGGTCCAAAATAGGATCTACTTTTTTTTTTTTCTAAATATATTAGTCTTGCTATGTTTTCTTATCTGAAATTGTGTGCCCTTCTTCCTAGGTAAATTGGTGTTGATAAGACTGTACAAAACAGATCTGTTGTAATAAGAGTTCAAAAGTGTAAAATGTGAAGAAAGTAAATTTTCTCAAGGTCTGCTATGAAGTCCAAGAAGCAATGAGCTTAAATTACTGCAGCAAACAATTATACTAGAAAAAGAAAGCTTTTAAAGACATTAATAATGAATTACTAAAACAGAATGCTGGGGGAGGTACTGCAATCTCCAGTAGTGGTGACATTCAAGAATGGGTAAGACAAACATCCATTAGGAATGGTTTAAATGTGGTTAATTCTGCTTTGAAGCTGACTGATAAGCTAAATAACTTCTGAAGAAGAGCCTCATTGGGATTTTTTTTGGAAAGTAATAGATTTAAATGGAGCTCACTGGGACAGCAGATGCTTGAGTGGAAAGGCAGAACTCAAGTATTGCAGTTAAAGAAAATTGCCCCTGACTTTTGAGCACAAGTAGTCAGGCTGTGAATTTGAAATTGTTATAGAAAAGCAGACTTGCATTATAAGACTCACAACTGAAAGTGATAACATTCTGTGTTACGTCAGAGGAAATTCTGCTATTGTTACAGCTTATGGCTGTAAAAGTTACAAGTGTGGAGGCATGGAGGTATCCTTGGCTGTATATACGTTCTTGTTAATGTGTTCTAAACTAATCTTTATGGTTTGAAGGAATGTTAGCCTATATATTGTGGGGGTGTGTCTGTGAAGTTCAGGTAAATCTGTCTGCATCTTACAACACTACTGCTCCCATCTCTCTCCTGTCTGTGCCAAAAGACATCATGTACAAAAGCAGGTCCTCGTCAGCTCTGAGCCAGTAAGGTTTTCCAGCGTGATAAACTGTAAGCTGTGAGCTGTGTCGATTGAGGAATGGGCAAATTTTTATTTTTGCTTTGACAAGGATGGCAACTTCTTTTAGAGTTTGAGGCACTGGATGAGATCTAATTAATGGAAATTCTGCTGTTGGCACTAGTGGGGCCAGACTAGTCTATCATTCATTAGAAGGTTTTTTGTTTGCCTTTTTTTAAGAGAAAAAGGAACAAAAATAACATTTTGAACTGCAATATCTGCTTAATTTCTCATCCTAATTGTGTTAGCCATGGGTGTGCGGCTGATTATTTGACACAACTCAGTTTGGAAATTGAAAGTTCAGGAAAGAATACCTTTCAATCCTTCTCCACTCCCCAACCCTTCTTTTACACACTATTCTTATCAATTTTTTTAAAAAATATTGGAAAATGAAGCAACTCACGTTTGAGTGAGTACTTGTGGTTTTGTTTTTCTGCTTTAATGTTTTACAAAGGTTTAGACCTGACAATCAATGTTTTAAAGGTTGTTTTGTGAAAAGAAATTCCTCATGTGCACTTCAGTAGCAAAAGTTTGAGGTCAGCTTCTGTTTGTTCCTGTAAGCTACAGAATACCAAATACTCCTAAAAGTCGTGCCATTTAGGTAGCCAAACTGGAGTTCTTTTGAAGATCCGGTCTCAGTTTTCTAATACAGGGATTACCTTCATGATTCCTTTAAGTAAGGATACTTAAAATTAATAAGAGTTGTGTGAAATACAGAATAAAATATCAGATGATATCAGAAAGTCTACCTAAGGTTAGAGTATATTTTTAGAGGCATATTTTCTTTTATTAAGTATTTTATTAAAACAGACATTTCTAGTGTTCTAGAGGAGGAAAACATTTATGAAAGACACTACATCTACTGGTTGCAACAGGTGGCTTTTCTGAATATAAACATTAACAGATAGGTACAGAGCAGGAGAATTCTGCCTGAAAGGTAAAGACAGATCTAAGGAATTTTCATCTTTTTCAGTCAGTCTTTAGATCACAGCAGTGTGCCCGGTCAGCCAGAAATGTGCACATTTCATTAAAAATTCCATTTCAGCAGTTGGTCTGTCATTTGTCTTCATATAGATCTAAAATAATTATAGTAACATTCTTACTCATTTCAGACCAGATGGAGGATTTCCATTAATAGATTTGTTAAATATGTGTCATAAGAGTTGAGACACCTATTCTCAGGAAGTATTTTTAAATGTAATGCAAGAAATCTGAAATAACAGAATGGCTAAAAATAGTGATTTATATGGTATTGATATTTTCCAATGTTTTCCTCTCCACTGTCCTTTTATATTATTTTTATTTGCATGCCCTGCTCATTTAGATATTTACAGAAGTCTGAAACTTGGTAAACTTCAGTGGTTCCAATATGAACAGCACTGCAACTCTTTAAAATAGAAATAATATTTTTGAATCTGGTTAATACATATTTTTGAATTTACTGGTATTTTTACTATTCAGTAACTAAGCATCTCACTTTTTATAGGTAAGCCTGAAAAACATGTGGACTATATGAATAAAAATGTATTACATCTGACCTCTTTGGTATATGGGTATCAAAAACCATGGCCAAAGCAGAGCTTCTGGATACCTGTATCTCCTTTCATGATTTTTTTTTTTGTAAGTCTGTAGTTCCAGAGCATGAGTTTGTAAAATGAGTGGTACTAAGAAATTAGAATTCTTACTGAATTGAAGTTCCAAATATATTTTCTTTTGGCTAATACTGAGCCATTTTAAAGAAGCATAAAAGACAGTAACTACATGCTACATATTATGCAATAAATAGATTTTAAATTGTATTTTCATTCAGAAGTAAAATAATAAATATGATGCATTGAATGTAGATCATCTATGAAATCATTAAAATGTGAGAGCTCTTTTCAGCACTTTCCACCAAAGCATGAAAGTTTTCCTTATTAGAAAAATGTATTTTCTGATGTAAACCGATTCTGTTGAAAACAATAACCAAAACCACCCAAACCCTACAGTGCTTATACTTGCAGTTTTCTGACCTCCTCCCAATGGCCTTTCTGTACATTTGAGTAATCTGTATATTCAAGCAACTTAGAGTATTTTTGTCTTTTAAAATATTCTAAAGACCAAGCATCCCTGCATCTAGTTTTCATTCTTCACTAATAAAAATCGTTTTTGGTTCCCAGAATAGAGGGTACCACAAGCAGTGCTTACAGGAACAAAGCACTGTAGTGGCATTGCAAATTGCTCAGACAGGAGAATGGGGTATAGTGGAGCTCCACTGGTGGAGCTTCCACTAGGGTCAGTGGAAGAGCAGCCTCAGTTTAGAGCACCTTAAGCTATTGTGGAGCTGCTTCCTGAGATAGCAGCTTTGTGTTTTGACTGCCACAGTGAAACTGCAAATTGTTGCTAAAAGGGGTAATCTCATGTTCCCCTTTCCTTTCTTGCTGTTACCTTTTGCACCTGTTTCCTCTGTCTTGTTTGCCTCAGATTTAGTAGCTTTTGTGGCTTTAGAATAAGCCAGTGGAGTGATCTTATATAAGAAAGCAATTCTGTGCGTAAGTGAGTTAGTTTTATATTAACCTACCTGGTCGAACCAATTCATTAAGTTTGATCCAAAGTAAGTGGCAGGAGCATGTTACTGGAGTTAGGAGAAGGAATGGAGCAGGACTTGCCCAGGTTTGACACCACATGAAACACAAGGTGATGACACACAGCACACAATGCACAGCGTTTGTGACAACAGAAGGGAGCAGACATCATCAGACATCATCTTTGCAACTTCCACTGCTGTTAGACTTGTGGGATTTTGAAGAGGATGATCTATGTGTGTCATTTCCGCTTTTTCAGGAGAATGAAGTCTGGGGGTTGAAGTTATGGGGGCTTTTTTTCTCTTTTTTTATTGTTTAAATTAATCTGATCCTGTTTGCCTTGTATCCAACAGTTCTACACAGCCTTGAATGGTGGCACATTGCTTAAGTTTGGGAGAAATGAGTTCTTAATAAAAGACAATAGGTATTTAATTCACTGAAGGACAAAACTGGAATCTCAAAAGGATGAAAAAATATATATTTTCAACAAGTTAATCTTTGCAAGTATTAGAAGTAAACAATATTCACTCAGTAGTTATTTACATCTATTTTAGATCTCTTTAGATCACTTTCTGGGTAAAAAAAAAAAATCACTCTTTTTAGTTAATGCAAGTAATATAAATCCAAAGCATAGAGATAGAGTCTGTATTTCATTAGGCGATGTTGCTAGACTGATTTCATAATTTATTTTTCTATTTTTTGAGTTTAGGGTTCTGTGGCAAACCTGAAGTTTTCAAGTAAGTGATTTTGATTTATTTCCATGTATAAATATGAATCCATTTAAAGGCCTGAATATAAAAATTGTAGGTTTTCTTACATTTCCACTTGGTACTTGACATTGATGCATTTTAAATGTAATTCCTGAGTTGTATAGCTGAGGCTCCCGAGGGTATTCCTTGTTAAGAGTTGCCTTCTTTCAGTGTAAAGTTCTTCTCTGGAAGTGAGTTCTGTTCTCTGATATTTCTCATGGTTTTCTATACTTTTAACATGTTCTCTTTTTTTCCCCATTTGAAGTAACAGCATTTGAATATTTTCTTTTTACAAAATGCCTTATTTTATATTACAGCTCTTCTTGATTTTGATTTCACTAATTCATCCAAATTCTGCAGTAAGAGTTATAACAACCACAGCCACTATATTCTTGCTCTTAAAGTGTAAAATAGAACTTACACCAGGATTTGGAGACAAACTTTGTAATGGTGGTGTAACATTTCAATCTTTTAATTTTTCAGCACTGTACAGGAAACCTTATACTCCTGAAATGCAAGATCTCTTTGACTGCTTGTATTGGAAAGAGTTGAGTTTTGAAAACGTGTGTATATGTGTATTCTAATTGTGTTTCTGGATTTCTTTGCCTTAGATCAAATAAGAAAAAAGTTCAACTGTCCATTGGGGAAGTAGAAAGGAGCAGCTTTATCCTTGTGTATTTCAGAGAAGTTAAACGTCTGCACATAACTGGGCTTGGTTACTCAACCAACAGTTATCTACAACTCTACATATAGTAACAATTAAAACTTACAGTTTTTAAAGAGCCTGCCAGGTTTGCTAATACTGGAGTTTTGCAATTCAGTCTGCACAAGAAACCCAACTCTGAAATATATGAGAAATTCTTACATTAAAATGCATTGCTGCCATCACAAATAGAGGTATATTAGACACTAATGTTTTAATTGAAGTGAACGATTACCCATTTTAAGAGTGTTAGTCAATATTTTCAATATGAAGCACAGGTTTAATTTTCAACTTCAGTTATAAACTTTTCTTTTATCAAGTTGTGTGACTTTCTTGTAGATCTCCCATTGTTCCAAGGACAGATTAAATGGAACCAGACAGGAGCTCTGATTTGATGGATGTAAGAAATTCTACCACTGTAGGATTGTCCTATTATAGATACTTTCCAGATGGACATGGATTATTCTCTGAGAATCTTGTTAACCTAATTTAAAGTTTTAAAACTCCACTGTTTTAAATACTTTCTTTTGTATCAGAGTTGATGTTTTCAAACTTAATTTAAAATTCATATATTTATCTTATTTCTCCACATCGTTTAATTTTTAGCCATGCATTCTGAAATCCCCATTCTTTTGACTTTATAGGTCAAGTTAGGAAGCTGCACTTGCATTTCATATTGCTGTAGTTCACTATAATTTCCCATTCTCAGCTCTTGAACAATCTAAGCTATTTAGTAGCACATTCAAATTAGGGCTTTTGTATTTACATTTTACATACCCTTTTTTCTTTTCTTTGAGCATTAAATTAAGCATGTGGTTTAATATTTAGGTTGTTTGATTTTATCAAAATGTATAACTGATTGATTGAAGACTCTTAATAGTATTTTTTTTCAAGTTTGTAAATATCTTAATTCATTCTAAAGCTGACTTTTCTTCTCCTTAGCTCATTGGCTAGCTGTTCTGCCATGGGTCATAAATGGTTCTCTCCTTTTAAGTTCCTTGAAAACTTGAGCAAATGCCTAATTTTACGACTTGTGTGTCAAGTTACACACACCAATAAGCAGTGGCATGATTGGAGTCTTAAAAGACTCTGTAGAATTTGTAGAAAAGAGAAAGACACATACACAAATATTCATTTTTAGTGTAATGAATGTTGTGCTGATAGGAAAAGAAAAGGTTGGAAGATGAGAATTTCCCTAGAAGGAGATTCCCAACCCATCCTGTGCATTTTCACTATGGTGCAGAATGGTATGGCCTGGTCCATGTCAGGAGGCAGTGGTTGTGTGTGAGGTTCTTTAAAACCTCTGTCTGTGTTTCACAGCGTCTGTGCTAGATCCAGAGTCATTAGCCAAGGACTTGATTGGGTTGAATTCCTTGCTGTATAAAAGAATTCCTGTGTGATGGAAAGACACTAAATTTTGGACTGTTACTCATTCATCTGCCTTGGTGAAGGGACTGACAACTGGCAGAGGTGTGGCAGGTGGGAGCAGCAATTACTTTTGCTCCACTGCACAGTTGTATATGGAGTAATGTTCTAGGTGAGTCATTCCATCTTTTATTTAAACCTCCTGAATTTATCTAGGTCTTTGTTTCTTGTTGAGTGGCTTTTGCTTTGGGTTCAGCTTCTGTAATTTTGACTCCTATCTACAACAGAAAAATTCCAATTTACTTTTTATGGGACTGTTGGAAGATAATCATTAATGGGTGCAAGGCATTCAGATGTTGTGAGGGTGGCGATATAATCAGCTAGAAATATTTCCTATATGGAATTGGGTCTTTTGGGATATCTTTACAGGCTGTGAGAAGTCCTGGGGTGGATGCATCTTTGTGATACTTTGAAGAACCCCAACAAACAAAACAAAAACCACCCCAAAACTGTACAGCTATTTCTCCTACATTCTGTCTAAAATTTATTCAGATTTGTAAATCTTAGCCCTGGACTACTATATAGTTTATCAGATTAATTATGAAAAATGAGCCTAGTATTTCAATTCAGTAAATTATCTTTAATGGTATTAACTTTTTTCTGTCTTGGGAAATGTTGCATATTCTTGCTTCTGACTTTCAAGGTGTCATGGCTTTGGCTGCTGGAAATCTGTGCACTCTTACTCTTCGAAGCACTCGTGGAAAGGTAACTGACTTTTCATTTAATTATTTTTTCAGGAGAATGGCACTTGGGTCCATTTTGATTTTTCTTTTCTACCGTCTCTGTTTATTCTCTCCATCTGTGTGTTAGAGGCATAGTAATCAGAGAGGTATTAAATGTTAGATTTCTAAATCTAGGATCCAGACTATTATGATCCCTGCTGTACAGATTGCAATTTGACATTTCAAATATTCATCTAATGTTTACTTATTTCTTGCTGACACTCAGGAGCAATTTACCCTCTAAACAGCTTCCTTGCAGTTTCAGATATAATATATTGCATCTTGGCTAGTAAAGATTTTAATGTTAATCTTAACCACAAGATTACAGTGACTGTAATCACTTTTTGAAGACCCTTATGATCATAGCCAATTTAGCAAAAGATACCAAATGGTTCAAGTTTCCTAATCATATTAATTTTCCCTCCCAAAAAGCTAGATTTGATTATGAATGTGTAAGTGTGGGAGGAAATAAAGAAAAAAAGCTCACAGATAAGTAGTTCTCAAAGTGGGGGGAAAAAAGCCTTTTGCAAAATATAATACTAGCATTTGATGTAAAATGTATGAAATCTTGATTATCTCTTTATATTAATTGTATTATAAAAAGTGTTCATTTATATTTAGGTGATTAGTTCTGAAAGATTCTTTCAGAAAAGAGTTTAAAATGTTACCTGTAAAACATTAGCTGTATGTTCTTGTTAACAATACATTCAAACTTTGCACTTCATCAGGTGGAAAGGACTCCTTCCTGAATACATATTTACTAAGCTTCTGAACCTATGTGACCAAATAATTGTTCTCAGCTCCATTTGAGTAAAGAATGTACTTCACATCTAAACACAAAAAACGATGAATAGCATGAGTGATTTAAAGTGACATCAGTCAACTTGATTTTTTTAACTGTCTTAAAATGTTAGCTGTTAAAAAAAGCATTTACTTTTTTAACAAAGTACTCTATAAGTAAGTCAAGACTTCTTCAAAAAGGTCTTTGAAGATACATACCAAAGAATTTTTATGTCCCCTGATGTTATATGGAAATCAGTAATTCCTCACTTAAATATTAAGAATTTAGATGATACACAAGGCAGGGACTGTATAATTACTGATAAAACTATATACAGATGTTTTTGTAAGTGTTTTCATGCTTCCAATTTCATACAAGTTGATGGAACATCTTTAAATTTATTGTATTTTAATGATGTAACCTCCTTTTTACCAATGTGCTTCATTCTCAAGAGATTTTTTTGTATAGGTGGGCATAACTAGTGTTGTTCTCCACTTCTCTGAAGCTGAATGAAAAAATTAGTAGTGCACTCTTTGTTTTGGTGGTTGTACTTCATTAGCTGCATATTTTTTTGAGGTGACAGTTCACTATAGATCTCTGTCCTGTGCACTTATTTCAGTGATTTTTTGGGTTGATTTGAACTTGTGACCCAATAAAAAAATTAAGAAACTAATTGTGTGACTAAAAGGAACTCAAAAAGCTTTTTGATAACATTTTTTCCTCTAGCAGAAAACATTACGTGTTGTTAGCTTTTCATGTAAGCAAGAAAACTGAAAGCTCTAGAATAAAATGTGACTGGTTTAAGTTATTTATCAAATAGATAAGATAGCAGTTAAAGAAAGATGATCATTGACATTATGGTTAATGAACTGTATTCTTTCATCAGAATGGTGTAGGTTCTGTTACCAAGTTACATATATCCACCTAGACTCTTACAGGTTACTTACAGACTTTCATATCACTGAATCATATTTCTTGTTTTGAAAATCTGTTAACAAGCTGCTCCACCATCTCAAAACACAACCCCTTAGAAACATCCCTATAATTTCCTTTGAAAATGTGTGTAAAAGATATACAGGCAATAGTTGGGTTTTTTTAAAAGAAGTACTTTAATACCTGTTTTTCATGATGGATAACTCTCTGTTGAACACATGAATAAAGCATTAAGGGCCACATAACTGATATATCATAAAAATACCAGTGCAAGTTTTTTTACAGTCTTTCCAAATTATGGATCAGTCCTGATTTTCTAAAGATTATGGAGTATCCTCTGCCTTTCTTGTAAGAATGGTGAATATTGCTGACTGCATTCTTTTCTGCATTTTATGTGGGATACTTTTACTAGAAATTCTTCTAATTGAGTTCTTTGGTACCCTGTTAGTTCCCATACTTAAGGTGAATGAGAATAATGATAGGTGAGGAAAGGTTAGAATAGAGATTTTTGAAGTCATGTTCTTAAAGGGAACACCATTCCTGAGCAACCAGAGGTATGTTTATGTTTGTTCATTCAGTTGCCATTTGAGAGAAATGAAACTGAATCCCTGAAATATAAAACAGAAGAGGGAAACAAATGCAATAAAGAAGCTGAAATTGCTAAAGGGAATAAAATGAATATCCAGAAATTGGATACAAAAAATGGTAAGCGAAGATAAATCTGGAAGGTGTTCCCAAGGAGCAATGATATTACACACTATTAAAAACAAACAAACAAAAAGCCCCCTGCCACCAGATGATTACTTTGACTTTGACAGTGATGCCACTCTTGTGTTCTTGTTCAAGCAAATAAGCAATATTATTTAAGGAGATCAGTGTTTTTCTGTACCTGTATTTTAAGAATAAGGCCTTATTTTGAGACTTCAAGGATCCCAGGTTAATTGGAGAATTCTGTGTTTGTGAAATGGTTGACTATGAAAAGAATGAAATAAGCTTGTGAGAAGATATTAGGTTATGAAAATGTGATTAGAAAATGTATTGCATATTGCAAACATTTATGCAATTTTTAAAAAAATGTACTTTCTCTAATTTGCACTGATAATGTTTTTCAAAATCCCTCTTGCAAGTTATGCTTAAAGAGGAGAGTTAGTTTTTCTAAATCTTGTCCTGTCTGGCTGCATGTTTCTCACTTCTGCTGTAGGAGTTCAGGGTCCTCAGGAAATCTGAGTATGGGATCTACAAACAAAAGTAAATTAAATCTGAAACATAAAAGATGATGGGAAATTTTAAGTTGTCTTCTGCTATTTGCCTTCATCGTCTTTATTTTATTACTATTCATTACTCTCTTTATTGTTTTGCCTTTGTCGCTTCTATACACTGAAACATTCATGTTGCCTCTTAAAGTGCTGCTGTTAGGTACAGCTGGGTTAAGGGACCTGTGAAATCAGAGTACAAATTCCTCAGCACCTGAGCTTTTGGAAGAGAAAATACTGTGACAAAGTACGGTGTCGCTGGAGCCTATACCAGGGCTGTCAGCTTGCAGTGAAAGCAGCGCACCCCAAAATGTCAGGCAGCGCGACTGTTGTCGGGAGGTAATTAGGAGCATTTAGACAGCCTCCCTGCCGGGCAGATCGCTGTTGCCTTTCTCCTCTTTGCCCTTCCCCCTGCTGCCACTGCAGGGCGAGGAGTTATGGCAGTGATGATTCCCTGGTAGAGTGAGAGAGGGAGTGTGTGTGTGTGAGTGTGTGTGTCCGTGCGGGTGCCCCGGCCCCCTCCCCGCCCCGCCGCATTGTGGAGGGAGGGACCGCGGCCGCCTCCGCCGCCGTGCGGGGCCGGGCGCTGGCCGTGGTGCTGATCCAGCAGGGCCGGGAGCTGTCCGTGGTTGTCACCCCCCGCTGGGCCGGGAACTGTCCGTGGTGCTGATCCAGCAGGGCCGGGGGCTGGCCGAGGTGCAGATCCCCCCCACTGGGCCGGGAACTGTCCGAGGTGCTGATCCATCAGGGCCGGGAACTGTCCGAGGCGCTGATCCATCAGTGCCGGGAACTGTCCGAAGCGCTGATCCATCAGGGCCGGGAGCTGTCCGAGGCGCTGATCCATCAGTGCCGGGAACTGTCCGAAGCGCTGATCCCCACGGTGTCTGAAGCTGTCCGAGGTGCTGATCCCCCGCAGTGTCGGAGCTGTTCGAGGTGCTGAGCCGTGCTGCCCGGGCGGTACCATGGTGTTCGCTCCAGGTAAGGGCAGCTGCATCCCGTTCTCAGCTTGGGCTGGGGAAGGCCCCGGCCGTGCTGGAGACCTGCTGCAGGGAGGGGGTGATGGGTGAACCAGAGCTGCCAGCATCTTTTTCAAAGAAAGTGGGTTAGCTTAGGATTTCTTTAGCTGTGGATACAGAGGTTATGAGGGTCACCCCTGTGGTTCTCATCAGGGACAGGAGCCTCCTATACAAATGTGCAGGGGGCTGTGCTTGTCAGACTGCACAGAAGGGTCATGAGAGGGGATGTGGCCTTGCAGTGACTGGAGAGTGAGTCCCCCTCTGCACCCACACCAGTGGCTGCCAATCCACTGAAGACCATCCCTGAAACTCATGGAGGTAGTTTAGAAATTTCAACTCTTCTTTCCTTCCTCTCCCCCCACCCCCCCCCAAAAA
>VYZT01045455.1:0-56715 GCA_013400735.1 Pomatostomus ruficeps
ATCCTTATGCCATATGTGTACAGCTGATTGAATGTCTCTTCCAACAAAGCTAATTGCAGAGTTTCCGTCTGGTGTGAAATGGATGCTTTCTCAGCTTCCTTTAAATTTTCAGCTTTGTTTTCAGCCAAAGCTTGTCCTCAAACTTGGTCTGTGAGCCTGTAGCAGAGCTAGGAAGGGAGGAAGCCAAATGATGAAATGGCACTCCCCAAAGAGGCTCCTCCCTATAGAGCCCTTGGGCTTTGCTAGCAGGGGACAATGGGCAGGAGAAGTGTGGACTGAAGGCTCCAGAGGCCTTCAGTGCTAACAAAGAGCATGATCCAAGCAACATGCATTCAAGAAACCTACAGGGGAAAAAAAGACCCGATACATTTGCTTATTTTGGAAGAAAGCTTTTGGATGCATAGACTGTACAGATGAGAAATTATCACCAAGACTGAGATGTCCTGGAAGCTGTCCTGCAGGACAGTACTAATTCAGAACATCTTCAAGCAACTGACAGACTTATCTGGACTTCATCTCTTCTGGGTAAAATCCCTGAGAAAACTTCTTGGAAACGTCAGGTTCCAGAAAACTTTAAAATTCCTAGAAAGCTCTCCTAGATTTTCATTTGAGAAAATATATAGCCACTGGTGTGCTGAAACGAGACACCCTGAAATTATTTAAAGAATGATTGAATGTTGAAAAAGTAAATCTTCAAATGAAAAGATGAAAAAGCAGAAAGCAAAGTTCATATTTAAAATATTGGCTGTATTTTGTGGTCTTTGCAAAGAGTTTCACACGTCATTTCTATTCCTTCCCTTAACTGCCTGATTTTGGACAAGATATAGTAACTTGCCACAAAAGAAAACACCCTTAATTATTGTTTGAGGTCAAAGCCTTGTGGAGCCTTACCCAATGGGAGCTTTGAGTAGGGGGGTTTTCTCTCAACCCCAAAGGCATCACTGCATATCTCATTACAAAATATTCATCCTCAGGCTCGAAACTGGCTCATCTGGTCCTACAAAAAATGCTGTCAAAGCATTAAAAAATTATTTGGAGTTCCAGTTTGGATCAATTATATTAATTGAATCTTATCTCTACTGCCATATTTTGTGCAAAGTACATCAAATTCGACAACACAGACCATTTGGATGGCCTGAATTGATAAGGATCCTTCAGAGACAACAAGTGCACAATCCAATATACACCAAATAATGACTGAGGTTTTCCTCCAGATTTTAATATGGAGTCAAGGTGTCTGAGGATATGCAATTTAGTAAGGAGATCATCAGCTTCAGGCACGTGTCACCCAAAGTCCAGAAGAGAAATCTTGGCACTGTTGACACTGAAGACAGAGCAACCCTGATACCAGACATCTGCGGCTAGACATCCTTTAGGAGATCCTGGGATTTTTTGAGTCATGGGATATACAACCACTCTATTCTTCATTTGCTGGGACCATCTTGTATTTGACAGCTGCCAGTTTGCCTGGGTCTTTCTTGACACTCCCCTCCTCTGCTCAGCTCTACAGCAGCCCCAGTGACACACTGCCTGGGTTCCTGTTTATTGTGTGCTTTAAGATCCCTCTGTCTTTTCTCTGTCCCTTCCTTCAGTATTCCTTATCAAAGCAATGGTATTAAAGTCAGGAGCTGATAAAGGAGAAATCAAACTAAAAGGCAGAGAACTTATTAACCCAGCAGTTATTTAGCTCAGTGATTTTCTTCTAGAAAGCAGCAAAGATTCTGAGCCCATAATTTAAGAAAATCTGTCTGCAGCTTTTAAGAATCAATATTTGAGAAGAGAGGATGGTGATTATTTTTAAAAATCTGTAATCTCCCACCAGTCATCTACTCATAAAGAAGAAAAAAATTTTCATTTTTATTGTTGCCCATCCAGTTTCTTCAATGATAAAATACTTCTTTTCAGGTTTTTTTCTTATGAAAGCCTCCATGAGCAAAAATTCCCTCATTAAACTGATAAGACAGTTTCACTTTACTGAACCATTCCAAAAGTCCCTGACCAGGTTCTGAGATGGCTTCAATCTCTAGGTCATGCTGAAACATTTAATCTTGTAGGTAAAACCATCCAATTCAGGAATAAGAAAATTTAAAAATATTGAATAATCATAGTAAAATAAAAATCTGAAGCCAGAAAGAATTCTCAAGAATCAGTGTCTGGTGGAGTTCACCTCAGTGCAGCTCAACCTGACCACTGTGACACCTTTCTTTTCCTTCTCCCTACCACATGTTTATTAGCATGCCATGTGCTCTGGCTGTCTTGTATTTGCTTCACCATCTTTGACCTTTCAATATCTTGTGGTTATGTCTGAATAGATTTTGCCCAGCAAACTACTGCAGAAAGGAACTGGCTTGTGCAGCCCACTCCAACATTTCTGAGCCAGGATCAAGGTAGCCTTATTGCCCTCCATGGCGTGATAACACATTAAAAATCCCCTTTTGCCATCTCATTTACTACCCAAAATGGCATTGTATGGAGATATTAGAAGATCCAGTATCCACAGAGATAGGCTAATTTTAATGATTAGCTGGGGAACTATTAAATTTGACTTCACTGCTCTACTGTCATTACGAAATTAGTACTAATGGCCATGTACTTCCTGCAAGAGACGTAATGAGACTTGCTGGAAATGACAATGCCAAGGAGCTGGATCTCTGTAATTATAAACTTAGTACATATAATTTAGATAGAAAAAAAATAATCAAAAACTCTCATGAGCTTCAGTTAGTTGCCAAGTTCTGCTTGAGTCCCTGGAATGTGAAGTCAAATAATTTTATTTCTCCTCCCTCTCATCTTTCTGAGTCTCCTGCTCTCTCTGGTTGCTTTTAATTAAGCCTGGATAAAATTAGCAGACAGAAAATCAACACTTCTAAAAATGTCTCATTACAGGATGATGGCAGGACAGCTTGAAAACTCAGTTTTTCATTGCAATGGCCATAAAGAGTGCAGTGATGTCAAGCCTCCTGGATAACCTGTCATGGCTGCTTGGGAAAGCAGAGGACCAGAAGAGACTAAATCCAAGACTTGTGGTGTTGCCTTTTCCCCCATCCAGGTTGTACATTGGTGTGTTAAAATTTGCCACTCCTTGCTTTGGTGGCAATTCCATCTACATGAAACATGGATCTCTTTGTCCTCCACCAAAACAGTACTGTGTGTCATTTTTCTTTGACCTTTGACTTCATCTCTACCTCCTTTCTGGTCATTTTCAACACCTTTCTGGCTGTATCCTTTGTTCAAAGCATCTCAATCCTGCAGTGAATAGCCTGGCAAGCTTTGAAGATCTAAGTTCCCCCTTCATCACTTGTTTTTGCTGTTTTTACTTTTCTGTCATGAGCATCTGATCCACCCATTGGAGCTTCCTATTGTCTGACAGCCATTTATGCCTCATCATCTCCTCCACAAATCCTTTTCTTGGGCTAATGTCTCATGTCCTAACACCATCTTCAGGGCAATGCTCACCTTTAAGTGATAAATCCTCCTCTCATCCTGAAGACCTCCTTGCCCCTTCAGGCTTTCATATATTCAGTCGGTGAACAATTGACTCTCTGGAGAGATTAATCAAGTAGGAAATTTTTTTCCATTCTGAGTCTTGATCCTCTTCTGCCAAAATGAAGAATATCCTCTGGATGGCAGAGGATCTAAAATGGAGGCTCTTCCAGTACAGAGAGACATCTCGCCTTTGATATTTTTTTCCAATCCTTTTCTCCCCATGGATGATGGACATAGTCCTTGTTCTTACCATAATTTTATAATACCCATATGGGCTTGATGTGCCACCTTCTGCCCAAAATTGAATTTTATCTCCAGTCCGCATGTTTTCTGTTATCTTGCAGACAGGAGTTATTTATCACTGACCTTGAATAGCAGCTCTTGCCCCCAAAAAAGTCTGCAGTTCTTACCTGCAAATTTACTTAAGTTTCCCCTTTTTTCTTTAACCCAATCACAGTGCAAATACCTGCTCTGTATTACACAAAATACAGAAAATAGTTTCTATTTTAAACACTCTTCTTCACAAGATACAGTCAGTGCACTGTTTGGTTACCTGTAGAGCATGTCTTTGTGATGCTTTCTTTTTCCTAACTTCCCTCTCTAACATTTACAACAACTACATTTGTGATAAGCGCTTTTTTTAAAAATGAAAATATGGGAGAGTGCTTTTACTCCAAAATTATCAAATACTCTTTCATGGCTCCTCTTCAAGTAGACATCTCTACTGAGTTAATAGTGTCTATAGCTCATCCTAGAAAAGTTGGTCTGAGCTGTTGCAGAGCTTCCAGGAAATGCTACTATGAATGTGTTAAAGATGATTCTAGAGATGCCCTTGAGTGCCCACACTGGCAAACTGTTGTCAAGAGAGCCAAGGATCTGGCAGCAAATGGCTGTTCTAATTGTGTAATTGTTGACGGTATTTCTGTAAACTCTGCATCAAAACAGATGGAGAAGTGCAGGCGGCAGCGCAGTTCAATTGCTGTGGATTTCATCTCTGGAGTAAAATGGGATTAACAGACTTTTCTTAGATGACTCTGACTTGTGCCTCCTCCCATACAAAGTTATGACAGTTTTTTTCAAGACATATAGCTCTGGGATTTAAAAGAGTAAATTGGCAGTGGTATTGTAATGGCAACACAAAGCAGCACAAGGCTGCTGGGATTCATGAATTTGGGCCCTCCCCTCCATTTTAGCTAAAAACTTCTTGCTTATATAGAAAAAAGTATTATCTTGACTTTCCACAAAGATCCATTTCCTATCAAATACACTCTAGATTTGCCCTGTTCATATGGTTCCTTGTGGAACCAGGATATTGGTACATCAGTGTTTTACATGTTGCAATTTAACTGAAACTGAGGATTCAAATGCCTTAAAAAAACTCTAAAATTGAAGACCCAGCTTTATGTCACAGGCACTCACGGATTTTTTTTCTATATGACCATCCACTTATATTCCTTCCATTAGTGGAATTTTTCTGAAAGGGTAATATCTTCCCTATAATTTAACAGACCTTTAAATTTCTGCAGATATTGCAAACTTTCAAATGAATCTCATGGTAATAATTTAATTTAATAACCAGCTATCTTTCCGGGTATTGAACTGTGGTCACATCTTTCTGGGCATCTGTACATTCCTCAGGCATTCCTGTTTTCTCTCCGACTTGGGTTGGCATGCTTGACTAAATGTGACACTCTTAAAATTGACTTTATAAAGATGATATGACTGTTTAAACCAAGAAAAAGTGAAGAAAAACACATTCCTACACCTCTAAGCCTTGAGACATCTATCAAGAATGTGAAGCAACTCTATTTGCCTAATTTCTACCTTTGGAAATTTTCCTCTGGCAGTGGGCCTTTTGTCCCAATCTGCAATAATCACAACAGTTGATAGCACTGGGAGGTTTACCTTTTATGACATTTTTGTTAACTGTATCTGCAGGAAAACAGGCTTATTGCAGTCCCCAAGAACTTCCTCTTTCAGGTTTTCTGATTTCTTTTCCCAATGCTGCCTGCCAGAAGCACTCTCTTATATGCGACTGAAGAGTCTCCTGTGCAATTTTTCATGCCAAGTGTGAGTAAGCAAGACAGCTTCCTGTTTTTCCTGGAAAGTCCTGTGTTCTCAAAAAAAAAAAAATTAAAAGAATTCTTTGTATAAATCCATTGAAAACAATTGCATTTGAGTAAAACATGTTGAATAATATCTCTGCTTCAGAAAACTATCTTGCTGGTGGATGTTGTGCACCAATTTCCTTCTGAAGGCAGCTGCTCTCACATACCACCAAGCATTGCTCTAGCACTTCAGAATAAATTAGTCAGAAGAAAGAACATGGCAAAGTTGTAAAAAAAAGCGCTAAAACCTGATTTGAGATTTCAACACAGTTCAAATGTGCTTCTTTATTTTCCTGACAAGTTGGCCTCTCACACAGAAGAATGTCTGTGAAAATTGGGTTTGTGTCAATGGGCAATGACAGTCTGAGTAAGGGACAGTATCTGGGCCTGACTTACCATTTTAAGGATTATCTTGTTTGCTCATGGAGCTCTCCACAATCAATTCAACTGAGGTGCAATTCTTCCATATACTTCCTGTGAGATTTACCAGGTTGTTTATGCCACAATCAATAATAACAGATGGAATGAGGAAAAGTCAAGATCCTTATGATCTAGAGCTTAATATCCATGGGAGAGAAAAGAGAGGCAGATGTGTCCTTGAGACAATCTGACTGGTAAAAGAAAGAATGGAGGAAAGGAAGGATGTTTTAGAAGTGATATCTGCATCCTGAAATGTTGCACTGTAGACATATCAAATGGGTAGGAAAGGATCACAGTGGGAATAAAAATATATATCTGTGAATGAAATAAAATGTTCACTATTTTTATGGAGTAATTAAGAAAAAAACAGAAAAGAGCAGGCTAAAGATTCCTTGTGGCCACACAACTCTGTCCTTGCTCAATAGGGTGTTGATTTCATTTCTGGAATTCACCCTGTGGTGCCAGAGCACCCACCTCTGTATCCTAATTGCAGATGCTGTCTGTGCTGCTAATGGACAGTGTTTCAAGGTATCCTCTATAATTAAAAGTAAATTGCTGTAAGTCAGTGCCCTTGAATCCATTTCAATATTTGAAGTTGATTTGTGGGACACTTGTGGTCCTGTTGCTCACCTGCCTGTCCTTTCTCCTCTTGTTCCTCCTTTTCTGTCTCCTGTCAGTAGCAGCCTATCTCTGCCAGCCCAATCAGGGCTTTTCTTTATCAACTGCTGTTAGTCCATGGCCAAAACCAACCTTGAAATATTTTGAACAGACAGATGATGGTACACGTGGTCTAAGGTTTTGAGTGACTGTTATTACTATGTACTGTGCTTACCTTTCTTCAGCAAAAAAGCTACAAGAAAAAGACAGAAGCAGAGAGAAAAACTGCATTTTCTGGAGTCAGTGTTCTCATCTCCTTTTTGACACTTGCACAAACTGTTTTTTCTTCAAGAATATAGGATATGTCCTTCATAACAAAAGAAACTGAAAGTTGAGCTGTTCAAGTCTTTTGAATACCCAAAGGAGGTGCACGAGGATGGTGAGAGGTCTGAAGGAGAAGCTGTATGAGGAGTAGCTGAGGTCATTTAGCTTCTTCAGCCTGGAGGAGACTGACAGGAGACATCATTGCAGTCTACAACTTTCTCACAAGGGGAACAGGAGGGGCATTGAACTCTTCTTCCTGGGGACCAGTGACAGGACTCAAGACCTGAAGCTGAGTCAGGGGCTGTTTGGTTTCAAAATCAGGAAAAGGTTTTTCACTCAGAGGGTGTTTGAGTACTGGAAGAGGCTCCCCAGGGAACTGTTCACAGCACCAAGTCTGACAGATTTCCAGAAGTTTTGGACTCTAAGGCCCATGGTGAGGTTTTGGGCTTTTTCCTTGCACAGAGTCAGGAGTTGGACTAGATCACCCTTCCAACTCAGGATATTCTATGATTCTATCTTTCTCTTCTGTCTTCCAGGAGATATTTGGGTCACCCTTCAAGTCAATAGACAGCTGTGTCAGGGGCTTCTCCTTAAAGTAATTTGACACCATTGAGTGTCTACTAGTCAAAAGGTATCATGGAGAGATCCATGTTGAGCTACTGGCACTGCTTAGTGTCAAAACCAAGTTAGCACCCTGAACTTCCTATAGCCACTTATTCCCTGCAGCAGAAAAAAGCAAGCGGGGAATGACATCATGGCAACTGCACATCTTCCATGGCACAGCTTTTCTCGGGACACATCCTGATGGTCTTCTTGGTACTGCCTGTGCACAGCCTGCCTTGCTGCCCAGGCTGCAGCAATAAATACTATTTCCCAGCACAACTCAAAGTTGTTGCCCATTAGTTTCTCCACTTCTGCTTTATGTTTTATCGAGTCACAGGTCCAGGCAACCAAGTATTTGGAACCTTTCCCTGGCTATTTGCCAGAGACTGTTTATTGCTGGAAGCAAATCTTGTCAGGGTGTTAATTGACCTCCCTTCTTGTATTTATTAACTTATTCTTTTCAGTGGTTTACAGAATGAATGTATTTAATGTAACAGATACTGCTTGCTTTTCTTTGTGTTTCTTGAGGCAAAGTTGGTGTCATCCCTAAGTTTCTCCTTGTAACAAACCTGAGCAACCTGCCAGCTTTGCTTGGGCACAGTGGGAAGTTTACACTCTCCCACGTGGCTGCTGCACTCTGGTAGCGATCAGTAGATACAGGGCCATTAAATGAAGGTTTGTGAAGGAGATGGAGAATTGCCTGCAGGTGGGACCTGTTGATTGGCGGTGAATTTTGCTGCTGCGGGAGGGAGATTTTCCTGTGAGGCTTTCCCCTATCCTCTGCTCCCTCTCACTCACTTCCTCTGGCTGGACTCCAAAATACTCCAAAAATACTTTCTCAAAGCAAAGTGATGCTGCAGCATCAAGAATAGAAGTAAAATGATTGACAATAACTTTAAATAAGCAGGGAACAAGATCAGAACCAACTGTGTGGCTGTGAGGCCTTCTTAAGGCAGAAAGAAGAAAATAAAAATATACGAAATAAGGTTAGTTAACTCTGCCATCTAAATGAACATTATATGGACAAATATTCTGTACACATCCACTCTTCAGTAGCATGTTTAATTTGTTAAGCACAAATGGATTCAAAAAGTGAGCCCCTTTATCTTCATTAAAACTGATGAGAATTAATTGCAAGATGTGGCATTATTATTCTGGCATGATTCACTTCATGTGGAAGCATCCAAAGCATTAAGGAGCACAAATAGGCTGCAGCATGGCCACGTTAGGCTTTGCCATTGCCACCTTGACTAATCTGAGCCTTTTTTCTCCTGCACCTTAGGACACCTTAAAATAATGGTAGCCCAACAGCAGCATCAAATAAAAACAGGCAGAAAGCTCTCGCACAGTAAGAAGGAATTAGAGGAATTTGCGTTCTACTTTCAAAAAAGACTGGCACATACCCAGTAAGCAGATGCCTACCCAGCTCTTCAGCCTTTGCAAAATATTGCTTCATGTTCCTCATTTTATGGCAAAATAAGTCATTAATTTTGAAACTGTTCTTTCTAGGCTTACAAGGATTTTAATTAACTTTTTCTTCATTATAAAGAGGTAGAGCTCTGTCACTATTTCCTCTTTGGTTTTCTATACTATGTACCCTTCTTTTGGGCTCTCTCTCCCTTGTGCTGACATTGCTCACAGAGCTTTTCAAGGCTTCCTGAAAAGGCCATTACTTGACCCATCAGTCTAAATTAGGCCAAAAAAGAAATCTAAGAGTGAGCAAAGCATGTACACAGATTGCTCGAACCAGCAGGTGCCTGTGAGCTGGGCAAAACACTCTTGAGTTTCGTAGGCATAACCATAAGACTTACTTTGAATGTCAATATCCCAACAAAGTTCTATGAAATGCTAATGGCCTGTCAACAATGATGTCACGGCTTCAGGAAAAGGCATATATGGGACTGTTAATGAATTTGTGCTATGTGGACAGAAGAGCAAAATGCTATAGCTAAAGGTAGAGACAGTTTCCATCAAACCCTTGCTTTCACGGTGGAACCTTTCGGTGTAACCCTGTGTGGATGCCAAGGTCCTTAAACACAAGAGTCCAAGCAGTGGAGTGAGGCACCAAGAGTTCAACGCTGCCAGAGCAGCCTTCCCTTGCCACGTATGCAACCACAGCAGTAAATTATTTTTGCCCCGGGACAGTGTAATGGCCTGGTCAGCTGAAGAATCTCAGAAGATTTTGACCTAACATCTCAATAGGACAATTACGTTACCACTATTAGTTTGTGATGTAGCTGCTTACATCTCTGGCTTTCTGGAGATGAGCTAGAGTTCATAAAGAGAGGCTTCAGAAGGTAAGTCCTAAATGCACATGTAGAGTAGGTTAGACCTTCTATATTGTAGCTCCATTACAGCAAATCCATAGCTTTTCATGGACACAAGCAGAGTGATTGCCATTCAAGAAAAAGACTTTTTTTTGTGGCCAAAAATACGTCTTCCCCCCAACTCTCAATTAGATCACAATCACAGCATTTCAAATCAACAGCTAATCAATGCCTCTATGTACTTTCTAGCCAAGGGTGCAACCTGATTATACATTCATTCATTTATTCATTCATTCATTCCTTAATTATCTCCTTTTTTTTAGACCTGTTGTTTTTAAATCCTTGGGGCTGGAGGATAGGAGGTCTGTGCTGAGTTTTGAAGATGAACACTACAGACTATTTCCCAGAAGTGGCACCCACCCAGCAACACAGCTCTCAAAGTTTCCTTTCTGCAGTTCAACAGAAACTGTTGAACCCACAACCTGTTGTGGGGTAGGGTTCTCAGTGAATTTTTTCCAATTTGTCACCTGAAAAGACACTGGGAGGAGATGATTCCCCAGGGGTGGATAACAAGGTAATTAACAAAAGAGTAGCTGATCACTCTCACATACCACCGGAGTGGTTTGGGACAAGCGAGGGAAGCAAGTGGAGGTTCGGCAGTTTTTAAGTGTGCAGTTCATCTGTGCTGGGAGTGAGGACAGTCGTCTTGCGGTTTTGTCCTGGACTTTCCTGCCTGTGTCCGCTGCTTACAAAAGAGAGAGAGGGTCCCAACTGCCCCCCTTGACTGAGACTTCGGCCAAGGGCAACACCGAGAGAGACCGATGTCTTCTGCGTGAGTTTCAGGGTAATTACCCCCATTTCCTCTCGTCCGAGGCCGCCAGTGGCCCTCATAGGGGTTCCCAGGGGAGCGGCCCTTGTCGGCCACGAGTGAGCCACTGCAGCGTCTCTGCCGGTCCCGATCCCGATCCTGATCCTGATCCCGATCCCGATCCTGGCTGTGCCCCTTGCTGGGCACGAGTGAGCCACTGCAGCCCTCGCTCCACTGGAGTCGCCTGGTTCGGTTCACATGGGAGCGGCCCTTGTCGGCCACGAGTGAGCCACTGCAGCCTCTCTGCCGATCCGGATCCCGATCCGGATCCCGATCCCGGTCCCGGCTGTGCCCCTTGCTGGGCACGAGTGAGCCACTGCAGCCCTCGCCCCACTGGAGTCGCCTGGTTCGATTCCTCTGGCGTACCAGGTCCAGCCTTCATCAAAGATTAAATTCAAGACCCTTAAGTCAAGTGCCTCTGAGGCTTTCACTTTGCTGTTGAGAGGGCAGGTATCCCAAACAGATCCTGGTATCAGATCTTGACTAGCTCCTCCACTCATTTATTTTTCCTTCTCCCTCAATTTTGCTAAACCCCAAATAGTCACCTTGTGTGTCCTGCTAGTGCATGCTGTGACCTCTATTAAATGTACTTTCAAGGAAGGATGGGGAGGGAATCGATCCCAGCATATTTATTATTAGATTTTGAGGAACCAAAAGCTTTTTCTGGCATTTCGATCACAGAAGGAGAGAGCTCTGTTCTTCTTCAGTGGAGCTTATAAATATGGAAATAAGGGAAACTTCAGAAACAAGAGGCAGGGAGAAGCGAACAGGCCGTGTCTGACCTTGGGGTGGGCACTCACTCAATCACTAGCTTTGCAGGTATTAAATCTATAAATAGATGTACACATCCAGGGCAAGGTTTTTCCTTTGTATGCTTGCTTTCTAAAATAAATGGGTAGACAAACCAGATTATCCTTTGGGTGTTTGGCCACATCACAACTTTTTAGGAAGAGATTTGCATATTCAAATGTATTCTCTCTGCTGGAAAACTTGTAGCTTTTCCCTTGGCACCTCTGTGTGCGGCCCTTGGGCATCAAGGAACAGATGAAGGTTTTATGTTGCCATATCTGTCCGCAGAGGGAAAGGGAGTGAATGATGGGATGGGGGGAGCGCAGAAACCCCAATTCCCTGAAGCAAAAGAGCAGGCAGGCACACAGATTAATTTAGAGAAATTAATACTTAGCTCGCCAAAAGACCTCAAGGCATCACTGAGTACTTGCAGGGAGAAACCTATGCTGGGGAGCTTTAATTAAACTAAGCAGCTTGCCAAAAAGGGTAGCAAAAAAATGCATAAAAAACGTCCAGTGCCAACAAGTTATTACTATAAACCCTCACCCGAAATCCCACCAGGGATGAAGTCCTTCCCTGCTGTTGCAGAAAGTCCAACTCCTCATCCTCCCTATCAGCTGATTTAGGATGAAAAATCTCACCCTGAAGGATGGGGAAGCAGCATGCCAGAAGGGATTCATGCTCTTGTTGGAAGAGAGAGAAATTACACTGCTAGGAAGCCGGCTTTCCTCTCATTGCACCAGCGCTGGCTGATGGCCAGGTCTTCCGGTGCTGCCTCGCCTTGGCTGGGAGCAAGGTGTCAGAATAATTCCATTTTGTATTTTGGAGAGCACAGAAATGGATAGTACTGTCTCCTTTCAGACAGCACAGCTCGACTAGCTCCAGATTGTATAATTTTTCCCCAGGCTTCTCTGGACAGTGTTGTGATATTTTGCTTGGCACTAGGATTTTCTTGCCCTTTCCCTGCTGACCATCTGAAGTTGGACCCTCTTGCTCTGCTCTTCTTTGGAACTCCAGTCTGAAAAATTTAGGCACTCACTTTGATGTTAATTTCATTATTTTTTACGGTCAGCACTGAATAAAGGTATTTTTACCTGGAAAGCTGCCTCCTTTGCTTAAGAAAGAATGGGGGAACTTCAAAATTCTTAAAAATAAAGCCTCATAAAATAAGTGGACACATTCAAATGCAAATCCTCTTTATTTGATGATATCTAACATTCAGCAGCAAACTCTGTGCTTTACACTAGAGCACACTGCAGCTCCTAAGTGAACCTGAGGATTTCCTTATTCCTCATGAGAGGGGTTTGTCACATGAATGCTTGCCTAAAAAATCAATGGGTGGATCAATGCAAGTGAATATTTTACCTCTGCAAAAGGCACAAAGCATCATCCACCCCAGCTCATAGTGCCTGACTCCTAGGAGGGTTATCTAGGATACTGGCAGAAGTATATTGAATAAGGATTTTCAGAGGAAAAGGTTCAAAATTAATTTCAGGGTTATTTTGCTGATCTTTATGGTTACAGGGGAATGAATTCAGACACAGTTGCTTCAGAGGCCCCCTTTCCAGGGTTGAAAACCCACAGGCAGATGACACATCAGTGGCAGCAGTATTTCCTGTCCTACAAAAACACTCGTGCAAGGGAGGCCAAGCATGAACTCACTGCCTCTGTTATGCACTGCCACACCAGCTCTGAAGACAGAGAGCCCCGAGGATGGAGATCACAACCCTTGGTGCTGGGCATTGCAATGTGCTTGGTGACGGCCCTTGAAGCAGCAGCACATGAACCCGTTATGTGATGCACATCAAAAGTCAGCGTGGAGTGAGGTTTCTTCCCCCACCACGTGAAATTGCGACGATGCACACCAGAAGTCACTCTGGCCATGATGGGGCATTCTGGAGCCAAGGGGACTGTACTAGGTACCTGCTCCTCAGTCACTCACCTGCACAAGGTCTGTGCTTCACATATTGGCAATCCATGAGAACTTTCTAATAATCATTGTTTGAGGGAGGGATAATTACCAGCTCTTAGTTTGCCCACTAACATCAATTCTATCAAAGAAGCCTAAACACACACTCCCACACTCCCTTTTCTGAGGAATTATCCCACTGTAACACAATATCTTTGGCATTTATTGATCCACCCACTGCAGAGCTGTTGATAGATAAGACTGAAAACATGAAACAGCCACCTCGAAATGCTGGTACCATACAAAGCCTTTATTGAATACCAATCTAAACATTCAGACTGCTCCTCTCAGATAACCTAATCTTTTTCTATGTTAACACTGCACAATGAAAGGAATTAATTATATCTATCAGTCCATATAGATTGGGTGCTGCGTTTTTGGAAGCTTAGTCTTGTTCTTTCATTATTGAGTAATCAATAAAATATTTCAGTAGGAACATTTTATGATTACATAATGCAAAACCTTATATGTGTTTAGCTTCAGCTGATCCTCTGTGTTGTCCTTTAGTGGAGGTTGAATTTTTTTTTTTTCTGTGACTGTGAATTAATTATATAAAGCAGCCCTGACACAGAAATCCAATCTGTTCCTTCACAAACACAGCATTCTTTTTGCTGCTTATAAGGAAAAACAAAAAAAAAAGAAAATTAGCAATAATAAAATGAAAGTCAGCTGTAAATATTTCATATTTTCATTTTCCTTGAATTAACTGTGACTCCTCTTTAATAAGCTACAGAATAATTGTCACAGCAACAGTGGCAGCTGAGGGTACTTGAATTGAAATATAGTCCTAACTGTGCAGAGGGGGTTGCAGCAGTATCGTAGGTTAGTGGGATTGGAGTGATGGTCCAGCTAGGCTGTGAACACAAGCAGCCCACAAAAACAGGTGTCAATAAGATTTTACAGCACTGTTTGGGGCAGTGGATGCTGCTCCTTGTCCTCCCAGCTTTTCCTACCTTGATCCCCTTTTTCCTCAGAGAGGTCTATCACTCTCCCTGCCTTCTATCATATGTCCCTGTGAAGTTTCTTCAGCACTGGTCTGCCAAAAAAAGATGAATAAGACAGTGAATTTAAGCAAGAATCTTCAATAACACATATCTGTTTTGCCAATTGATGGGGGCAACAGAAAGGACACAGATACCAATGAAAAGAATGCTCTTTTTTTTACTATTAATATCAAGGCAACACAGAAAGAAAATCATACATTTAGTAAAACAATAAGCTTACTATGAACTCAGTTTCAGCAACAAACAAAATAAGGACAATACCCAATCATTACTACTCAAGAAAGAGAATAGTGATCAAGAAAAATACATTACCTGTTGCTCAAATACATTATCATCATCCAGATCTGCAAGTTGCTGGGGAGCCCTGTTGCAGCAATGATTTGGAGAACTTTCCTAGGAATTGGGAGGTCGTAGCACTGGATCCACTCCTAAGTTGCTGCAAGAGAGGCCAGCTTTTATAGCCCCAAATCAGCAGGTCAGAATGACTTGCACATCTTTTTGTGCAGAAAATCTGGTGGTCCACTTCCCAAACCCCTGGGACCAAGGCTTGGCCAGATTCCAGGCCATGGCTGGAAGGGTTTCTTAAAATATCTTGCAGTTATCATTTGGTGATACCAGTTGAGAAGGTTTCTTTACTTATGTTGCAGACAATTACACAAGAACATGCAAAGATCTCTAAAGCATCCAGTTTGGCGTTAAAACAGCTAGCATAAGTGGTTTGGTGTGTCTGTAAACAAAGTTCATCTATTTTTGAATAACTAGCATAGGTGGTATTCGTTACCTAAAGTACAGAATTGATCTGTAAGTCAGCTCTGGCTCAGACCTGTTGTCTAGGCCCTAGCACTTCAAAATCCCATTTTAAAAACTAATCAGAAAGGAAGCTGCCAGGTTCCCTAGAGAACTTGCCATATGGCCCCAAGGTCAGCATGAGAGGACATGGGTTTTTTCTTTTAAACACAAATATGCTAGAACATAGTATAGGTTTATCCAGTTTTACGAAGGATGTTTTCAGCTTATAAAAAAACCACTTTTTGAGGGAAAACTGTACCTTGAGTTTGGATTAAAAAATCAGCATTCTCCACTGAAAATTCTTTTTGAAAACAAATTGCATTTTTACAGTGTGTTTTCTCATGAATATTTTGTGCACAAGAAAACACTGAGTAGTTCTCCCAGTCGGTTGCTTTTACACTGTGTCTAATTGGCATATTGCTAATTCCAAGCACACATAAAAACCCATGAGCTAGGTATCTAAAACACCAAAAACCTATCCAAAAAAAGTTAAAAAAATACAATAACGATTATATTTGCCATGTAGTTTCTAATTTTTAGGTTTTATTTTAGTATTGTTTCCCAGTCTTTCTCTGTAAACTTGAAGGGTATAAACCTGAAAGGAGCAGGAGAGGGGGACACTTATATTTTGGCATCTGGAAGACAATGATAGCCAGGCTTCTTGAGGGGTGATCTAGCCATTGTTTTCTAGATGTTTTAAGATATCTTTCAGCCACCCTTACTCCTCTCTCATGTCTGTTAGAAGAAGAGGTCCAAAATCTGGGTTGTTTTCCAGGCTGCTTTTTGACATTAGTGAGGACAGCAACATCAAGTCCTTCTGCTCTTTCATGATGACTGTGTCTTAGCTTTCAATGTAAGATGCAACCAAAGGCATGTATTCTATCTCCATCTTCCCAAGCTGTTAACACAGGTGGGGCAGTGTTTATTATCTCCTATGGCCCATTCCTGATAACTCCCTCCAGGGGTTATCTCTGCAAATGGGCCATCAAGGCCTCACTGTGTGACTCATAAAATTACATTGTCCCATTGTGAGATGCTCCGCCCCGGGGGAGGAATCAAGCATCCCATCTGGATATAATCTGGGGTTTGGAACAGCACAGGGGGTTTTATCTACTGGATTCCTAGAGGACAGGAGCTATCCCTGGACCTTCAGGTGAAGACCAGACCCTTCTACAGGATCATCGCTTCAACAGAACCACTCTATCAGGATTGCAGCCACCATTTAACTGGACTGCTACCACCACCCTGAACAACAGGCTGTCAGGTTGTATCCTGCCTCTGTGCATGTTGTTGTACTATTGCATTTATTTTCCTATTAAATTATAATTCTGACTTGTGATCTCCCACTGGTTTGTTTTCAAACAAATACAACTGCTCTGATCAGTTTCTCTCAAACTTAACTCTAGCTAATGCTGCTGCTGGCAGGAGCCTGCACCTCCGAGGGAGCAGGGTGATTCCTTCAAAGCCTTCCTTGCCACTAACACAACCTGCTCAGCATCACACTCTCACACTCTGTGGTTTTGTTAATTGCTTGTCTGATTCCATCTTATTCACAAAGATTTAAAGACTCTCCTGCCTCCCTTCTGAAGCTTTCAGGCTTCTGTCAACCACTGAATGCATCAAGCTCTTAGTGCCAGCGAATATACCCAGTCATCACCAGACAAGAGTGACAGTGAGCAGAACATCAAAGTGTATGAATGAGAGAAGATGAATATCAGACAAACGTATGGATCTGCAAGAACAACATTGCACTAAAGGAAATGTCAGGGAGACTCAACAAAGTGTTAATGGAAATGGTTTTTCAGGCTTTACTGAGTTAAGCAAAAAAAAAATTTGAAAGCGTATCCAAGAAGCCATTAGTGCAATAATAATTTTGTAATCCTCTCAAAGAGCCTAAGTGAATGGCTCTGGGGAGTACTGTGCATCCCAGAGCTTTTCAAGGGTTAGTTGGCAGAATACACTAAATCCTACCAATGGGAAACCTGAGGCACTGGTCAGTAATAGGAATATAGTACACCTGCTCTTCAGAAACACTACTTTGAAACTGGGAGACAGAAAAGGTCCAAATAATGCTTTTCCTAACATCATCCACTGCAGGCCATGCATGGAATGGAATGGAGCAGAGTGTTTTCAGTTGGAAGTGACCTACAATGATCATCTAGTCCAGCTGACTTCAGGTTTGATTACAAGTTCAAGCATGTTATTAAGGTCATTATTCAAATGCTTCCTAAAATGACAGGCTTGAGGCATAGATGACCTCTTTAGGAAGCCTTTTCCAGAGTTTCTTACTTCTCAGCTCCCTAATATCCACTCTAAAATTCTCCAGTTTATGCCTGTGGCCCTTGGGATCTGCATTCAATAATGAAAGGAGTACTCACATATGGCCAGAAATACCTTCAACATCTCTGGATGCTGACACAGGGAAAAGAAAAGGTTTACCAGGACAAGAACATCTGAATCAGGTGTGTTTGAAACGTGGCAGCTTTGAAAAAGCAATGGCATTCCAGAGTATAAATGGAAGTAAGGAGCTCACAGGGAGGGTTACTCTCTCCAGCACACTTGGGGCCATGAAGTGAAATTGGTGTTTCAGGACTTGAGGGCCTGAGGGAAGTTTCAAGTATCTGTGCAAACTTGGGTTATTTTTCTGGTTTTCTTCAGTACAGGTATTCTGATTCTGTAGTCATTTGCCCAACATTTTTCTTAAAGAAAATTAGCTTAATGAATCTTCTGTAATTAAAAGGGCTGCTTGCAGAGGGATATGATATACCCTGGCATCTCTGGGAGCATCTGCCCTCAGCCAGGACTGGGACACCCCTAGAGCAAGTGGCTAAAGCAGATTTTCAGCAAAGTCTGGTTTCTTCATTTTTTGAAATGGATTATACACCTCCCACACAGCTATAGCAACAAGTGAAAGGGCCAGTGATGAGAAATACCACGTCAGGGGAGAAAAATCTCCTTTGACATACAGAAGTAGGGCCTTAGCTAGTCCACAGAGAGAAGTGTGGACATCAAAGAGCCAGCCTGTCATCTGCAGGTTAAATGCTTAAATTAGACTCTCAGTCTACATACCTTCAAAATACCAGGATTTCAGCAACAAACAAAATAAGGACAATACCCAATCATTACTACTCAAGAAAGAGAATAGTGATCAAGAAAGTTACACTACCAATTGCTCAAATATGTTACCATCATCCAGATCCGCGGGTGCTGGGGAGCCCCTGTTTCAGCAATGATTTGGAGAACTTTCCCAGGAATTGGGAGGTCCTAGCAGTGAGTCCACTCCTAAATGAGTTCTCCAAAGTTGCTGCAAGAGGGTCCAGCTTTTATAGCCCCAAATCAGCAAGTAAGAATGACTTGCATATCTTTTTGTGTGGAAACATCTGATAGTATCTGTTGGATGCCTGCATTAGGTCCAATTCACACTTGTCCCTTTTCACCAACTCCAGCACTTTTATCAATCTCCACTTTTCTAGTGCTCATGAAGTTATTACTACTAAATAATGAAACAAATATATATGAAACAAATATATATGATAGGATAAACATATATATAAAAACAGAACAAAAAACAGGTATTATATGAAATAATTACAGTCTTATATAGGCACCAACAACATCCTGGGCAAAAACCAAAATGATGCAGTTTTTCCTTTGCAGTTCTGCAAGACACAGTGAATCCAGTCATTCACTGACCTGTCCTTAAATCCAGAGGGGTTTGGTTCTTTTTGCCATGCACTGGGTTTTCATTTGACTACGTTGCTTGTAGCACTTTTGTCATAAAAAACCCTATGAACAATTAGCCTTCTGTAAAACACTTATAAATGCAATCATCCAGTAATTTGTAACAATTTTTGCTGGAGAAGAAACCCACCACAACTATTAGGAGCACTTCTAGATGCAGATTTAAAATTCATAAATATCGGGTTTTGAAATTTTCTCTTTTCCAGACTCAATTGCTCTTACATATGTGAACTCCAAATAACTGAAAACAAATCTATTTTTACTTTAGGTAAAGAAGCAGTTTGTGTACACCTAACTCTAGGTCTACAAAAAAAGGTCTTTCTCCCCCAGAGAATGTTCACAGTAAGGGTGCCCTGCCCATGTCTCTCTGAGGGAACAGTAGATTTTAAACCCTCACATCTACAATTCCCTCTAAGGCTCTGCTTGTGTCTAATAAGGAGAATAAATTATTAATATGGACCGAATGTGTGCAATTATTTCTGTAAAGTAGCTCACAAGTACTGAGTTAATTTTAAAAAATCAAATTGAGGGAATTGTTATAGTGCTGCAGCATTTGTTCAGAAAGCTTTGGTCACAAAAATGTCTGACCTAAAGTATTTCCTAGTATAGGGGAAACTGAAGTATTGACTGAGTAGCACTTACAGCTATTTCTATAACTATTGGTGTAAACTTGTCAAAAGAAGGAATAAATCAACTTAGTAAAACGAGTCAGCAAGCTTAAAGTTTACCTTTTCCTCTGATGCTTCTGGCAATGGCTACTAAATCAAAGACATCATAACAAGTTAGCAAACTATGTTACAGTAAAAATGAAGTTTAATGGCACTCAAAAATTGCCAAATTTTTTAAACAATTTAATCTTTGCAGCCTGGGTCCTTAAATATTTAACAATGGTGGCCTAATGTAAAGAAGATTATCTCAGAACAAAAAAGAAAATTCCCTAGTAAATTTAGCAAAGTGGAAAGGATGTTTCCTCTTCAAGACTCTCTCTACCATGCTACAGCATTTTCAGATTAATTTCAATTGGCATTTCAGTGCCACTTAAATTAAACTACCAAAACAAAATATAACTACAAACGAACAGATTTGCTCATATCCTCCTACCTTTTTAAAGGTATGAAATGGAAGACAGGAAAATTACTAGGAGGTAATCAAATTATAGGATCCCTTTTCACACAAATACCAACATACTTTGATTGCTATAGCTCTTTGCAAATTTTAGAAGCTTTTTTATGTCTCCATTGATTACATAATATCTTTAAATGCAGAATATTTTCTCAGAAAAATGTTGACTTTTCTGAACCATTTGCCTTCTCCAGGAAAACAAAATTTTTCTGGTGCAAATTTGGCCCATTTTAAAACATCAGACACCAAAGTAGGCATGAGGGGCGGAGGCAAGACAAGAACACAGACAAACGTACAGGTTTTTAAGCCATGTTCAGTACCTTTCAAGTTCTTGTCTAATTTTATGCTGCTGTAAAGCAGAGGACAATAATGATGTCTACAGCAATTCATGGAATTACATTCTTACGAGCAAAAGGAGAAAGAAACAAACTGCTAAAGCAGCTGCAGAGAAACAAGATGGGTGTCCAAGTCTGAGGGTAGAGGTATTTGTGACAAATTGGACAAAGGAGAGAAATTGTTAGAGGATATATATCTGAAAGAATGAAAACATAGAGATGACTACTGGGACCGTTGCTGGAATGCTTAAGGAGAAAGGCAGCCTTTGTAGAGAGGAGGTGTTAAAGTGCCTCCTGCTAAACCTTACAATTTGTCTGCAAAGCCAAAATTATTAAATAGTCTATGTGATTAAAAGCTGCTATGAAAATCTGAAGATTGGCAAAACAAAACCATGGGACAGAATCAGTTACTAGCTTACATAATGTCATGACATCAACAACATTGTCAGGAACATCTGGCACTTGCCTGTTCACCTTGGGATCCATTTTCAGCAGATTTGTCTTCCTTTCTGTCCATATGTGCCTCTGTGATTTTGAGAAGGGTGAGCCCAGAGAAGTCACTGTTGACTTCTCTGGAGATGGGCTTTGTCTCTGCAATGTTGGACATTGAATCTGTGTTTCTTAGCCACTCTGCTGGGCCTTGCAGTGTCCCCAAGACTGCTGGCCACCCTCCCTACTAAGTGTCTGCTTATCCTCATGAATACACTAGCTGGGATATGAATGTTGCACTGGGTTCACTGCAGAGTGCTTAAATACAGGCAGGAACTGTGTGTGTTCTTCTGAGGAGGGGAAAAGAAGTTGCCTGACTTCACCCGCTGCTGCTTGCAGGAAAGCTACCTGGCACTGGCTGTACTGCCAGGTGAGGGAGCAAACCAGCCAAGCGCTACATGATGGGGCTGCTGCAGCATCCTTGAAACCACAGGTAAAATCACAGGTGCAAGAGATCTGAGACCCCCACCAGGAAATTCCGTGGTTGGAGATGAGTGTCAGTGTTGCAAGTGCAGTGTCAGATGTGATGGGGCCATGGAGTGGGTCAAGGCTTCTGGGCAGAGACTACACACTCCATACTTTCTATAATTCATTTCACATCTCATTTCCTGAAGATGAGACCATAAAGTGCAAGTGGTTTATCTCACAGGTCTCACTAATTACTCCCGATTAATTGTATTTGTGTTGTTTCAGTATTTTTAAGCCCTGAGAAGCAGGATTTTGTTACTTGACAGTCTCCTATTGATAGTGTCCTAATCCTTAGAGTATTATCCCAGCTGCAAGGAGTTTATAGTCTGTGGAATGAAATGCCACCTAAATGCTTCAACACCTTGGAGCAAGGATGAGTTTTGCTATCAAGTGTGCCTTTTCTGAAGTATGCTTCGATCAGCAAATTCCCAATAGGAAGGCAAAGAGAATACAAAGCTCAGTATCCTGCAGGAGATCCAGAGGGAAAGCTCCGTGCAGTGCTGGCAGGGCCCTCCCTAGCTGATGTTCTATGGTGAATAGTACAAACAATAAAACATCATACTTTCTCCTTTCTTCTGCAGGCATCAATGTGGTCCCGATGATCCAAGCAGCAATTTCTTCACAGCTTGTTGATGAGAAGTCCCAAAGCATCCTTCTCTACCAGATACGCATTTTTTTTAACTGCAGGTTTTCATTTTCACTCCTTGCGCTTCACAGTTGCCACCACAAAATCTCGGTGTTACTTTTATGCCACCCTGCCTAAGACCTGTCCTAGAACAGTGACATTGGTGCCAACAGTGATTGTGAGAATAATCCTGGTTCAAGACTTCATTTTTACAGCTGCACCACTTATCTCAAAAGTATGCACATGCACAAAAGTGAAAAAGCATTTTAAAGATGTTTTCCACTAGATAGAGATGCAGAAATTGTAAGCAAAGCTCAGAAAGTGATGAAATGAACTGACCTTGCTCTTGAAAACAGCTATGAACCAACAAAAAAGGATCCTCAAAGTCATTCTTCAGCTTTTTAATCTAATTTTGCTTTTGCATGTGGTAGGGAGAAAAACTCTTCCTCCTTCCCTCATGTGGTTTCCCCAGAGGACAGGATTTCATCTAAAAGGAAGCATGAGCATCCATGATGCTGCCAGGTTGGATGAGGAGAGTGTCTTCACTACCTGTAACACCAGCAGCACACAATACACCAGCATGCACACTCTTTTTTGCTGACACCCTGTCAAACAAAAGGACAGAGATGATGGAGAGAGAAGAACCGACCAAAGCTGGAGCACTTCTGACTCACCTGAGACGACGCTGAGCTAAGGTTGGCCAGGCTGAAGGAGTGGAGAGCAGTCACAGGTACAAATCAATATCCAAACACCTGGCTCTAAAACAGGTTGGTCTCACTATAAAGTATTCATATGGCAATTTGTGGAAACCTAATTCAAAACACAACACAAAACCCTTCCAACTGCATCACTTCTGCAACTCTGTGACTATCACAGGATTTTTCCTCCTGCTGTGGCCCTGAGTATATCATCCTTTGTCCCTACAGCTGACACACCGTGAACAGTGTCTCTGCTCCGTCTTGGGAGTTCAGTTGTACTGAGGAAAAAGTAAAAAATCCAAATGAAGCTCAGGATGGTGACAGTTGGTCTGTTGAACAAGAGGTAGTTCACTCTGTGCTGGTCCCACAGAGATGGTTGCACATTTGAGGATGCACTGGAGCCCCCAAGAGATATGTCTGGACATGAAGTCCTCCAAGCACAAAGGCATTTTAAAAAAACCTGACCTATGCTGGGGGGTTAGGATCTTTCCTTTTGTTCTTTTTTTCCCTGCATGGCATTTTGCCCCATAGGTTGCTAGGAAACAATAACTATTCCTACTTAAGAGAGGCAAAAGAACATGCCCCGGGAAGGGTGCAGCTGGCTACTCCCTTATCTGAGGTTTTCTCTCTTGGAGGGGCAGAGGTACAGTGAGAATTGGGCTGGGAAAAAGGGGCTGGGGGAGCTGCTAGCCCTCTTTTTTTTCTCAGTTTTCAGGGGAGGAAGAAGCTGCTGTGCTGTTTTTCCCTGATGCCTGATTGCTTAGAGCTCACAACAAGTGCATGTGGTGCCAAAACTTCATGACTGGCTCCCGCTGAACCTTCCGCCCATGATGTGTTGCTGCGGCCACTCCTGTGTTTTGGACTCTGAGATCCTAGTCCTGTTTCATCTCCTGTAGGTGAGCTTCTGCTTGTGAAAGCAATCACTGAACTGGGACCTTATTAACACCCTACCTCACTAAAAAAGGATTTTCACCATCTGCTCAGGTGCCTCAGGGGAAAACCCTGGGATCCCCGAGCCTGCTCCCACCCCTCCCCTCTCAGCTGTGTTACTGACAGCCCCTGCCTAGCCCCTGTCCTTTTCTCTGCCACTGCTCCAAGGTATTTTCAACTACGCTGTAGCCCTTTCACCCCCTGCCTGCCGGGATGCCACAGTTCCAGCTACAGCTGTGAAGTTTCCTTATACATCTCATCTACCACCCTGAGAGTCTGCTCATCTCTGCCGTTCCTGTTTGCTGCTTCCCAGGTTCCTGTTACAGTTCCTTCTGCTGTTCAGAGGGGGCATCAGGATCGGTTGCCCTTGGGGGTCCATAAAGGAAGCCCCTTCTCCATCTCTTCCACTGAGTCCCTCCGCCATTGACCAGTGGGGAAGGGTGGCCAGACCCGCACCTCAGCTCCCCACTGAGGCTGAGGGGGGGTCATCACACCCACCCTGCCCGGCCGGGAGCCCCCAGCGCCCCTGCCGGCTGCGACCGTAACTGCTCTGACGGGGAAAGTGCCAAAGGAGCGGGACGAGACTGTTCATTGGGTTGCTGGTTGTGTTTGTTGTTGCTGCCACTGTCGTTGTTTGTTGGACTTGTTATACATACTAGTAAAGAAGCGTTATTCCCTTTCTCATATCTCTGCCTGAAAGCCTCTTAATTTCAAAATTATAATAATTCAGAGGGAAGGGGGTTACATTTTCCATTCCAAGGGAGTCTCCTTTTTTCCTTGGCAGACATCTGTCTTTCAAACCAAGACAACCCAATAGCTGAGAATTGTTTTCAAGAGGTGTATTTATCTTTCCTTGGCTTGTTAGGAAGACCTCTGGAGTGCTTTTCATTTGTGGGAAGGCCTGCCCTGCCACATGCACTGGGAAAAAGAATTCTCAGCCAAGGCATTGCAGAACTGAGAAACATCAAAACCTACATTTTGGTGAAGCCCATCTGATGATGCCTCCTGGTTCCCCACTTAACCTCCTACCCTGAAATAACAGCTTCATCACTCACGTTCTTTTTTTTCCCCTGTTTTGCTTTTAGAATCACAGAATCATTTGGGAAGAAAAAGACATTTAAGATCATAAAATACACCATTATCCCAGCCCTGCCAAGTCCACCACTAAGCCTTTTCCCCAACTGCCACATGTACACGTTTTTAATTACCTTCAGAATATTTTCCCTATACTTTTTCCTTCCTTCAACCTGTTTATAGTCTTTTAAAGTTAATATCAGAGAACAGATTTAAAGTTAATATTTAACCAGAAAGAAAAACTATTTTGAAAGAAAGTAAGAATTTTTAAGGAAAAAAATCAAACTTTTCTTCTTCCCCATCTATTTGTCAATTGCCTACTTGCCTACTGAAAGTGAATATTTTCATCATTCCTGAAAATATCACCCTGGAGGGGAAAACCAGACAAATATATCTGATTTGTAGGATTTATTTTAACACCATATCTTTTATGTTTATAGCTTTACCAACTACAGTGCTCAGCACAGACGAGCAACATAATACGTATGGTCTGCCCCAGGGTAACCTGGAGATATCTCAGCTGTGTACAGACAAACCTTAATGGCCGGATATGTCCAGAGTAGCTAAGACCCCCAAAGAAAACCTGAAAATCAGGTTAATTTTCTTGGATCATTTATTTTCTCTTTGCCTGCTTTCTCTGAACATCGTCATAAATGCCTTGTGTAAGGGTGGGCTTCTGTAAAAGCTCAGGGCAGAGTTCAGCACATGGAGGCTCCTTCTTCCTTGTAGATCTGAAACCTTCCTTCTATATCTCTGTTGGGGTTTGGGATTTTTCTCCCTTTTGTTTTTTCTCTTAGGAATTTTCCCCCATATTTGTTGTTAAGGAACGGTAATGGCTGGGTACTTAAGAAAGACAAAGACTTGGCTCAGAGATGGATAGGGCTTGCTAGTCTGTTCTCTGTGATTCCCTCTCAGAGGGAGTGGAGATACTGGGGGAATGGGACTGGTGAGAAAGGGGCTAAGCACAGCTTCAGGGCACTTTGCTTCTTGGCATTGAGAGGGGAGTGAGGCTGCGGGGTGAATCCGCCATCACTGCGGGCTTCTGTCTCCTGCTGCTTGCTTCTATCGTGAGTAGAGCTCTGCTCATGAGAGTGGCCATTGCACTGGGACCTATCTAACACCCTGCTTCACCAAGCGAAGGACCCTCCACCATCTGCTCCAGTGTTTTGGGGGAAGAAAACCAGGGATCACATAGCCCCCTACCCCTCCCAGGGAGCCAGCCTCTCCCGGCAGTGGTTCAGGAGCCAGCCCTGCCCAGCCCTGCTGCACCTCTGCTACAGCTTCAGGGTTTTTGCTACACTGTAGCCCTCTCACCCCCTGCCTATCGGCTGTGACCGTGACTGCATCAAAGCGGAACTGCTAAACTGTTCATTGGTTTATTGGATTTTTTTCCCTCTGTTCTTTTTTGTTGTAGTTACCATAGTTGTTGTTTGTCTGTCTCATTATATATATATAAGTAAAGAACTGTTACTCCTTTTCTTATATCATTGCCCGAAAGCCCCTTAATTTCAAAATTATATTAATTCAGAGGGAAGGGGGTTACATTTTCTATTCTAAGGGAGGCTCCTGCCTTCTTTAGCAGATACCTGTCTTTGAAACCAGGACAATCTCTTTCTCCCACTGCCAGTAGTTTTTTCTTTTATTTAAACAAATCCTCAGCTATGCGTTCTAATCAAGAACAATGACTCGTGGGCAAGAGGTGTCTGGGACTGTGCTAATGGAGCGGCATTACATGCTGTATCAGGTGCCAAAGAAGCATTTATTAACCATCTCTGCTGAGGCCTCAAGAGCTCAAAGGGAGATTTTATGGCTGGCACACCAAAAGAAGAAACAAGAAAAATCCCACCATTAATGAAACATTTACAAAATATGTATTAAATTTTAACTTCGCCTGATGCAGAAGATAATGGAGGAGGATTGTTGAGATTGTCAGGTTTGGGTTTTTTCATTTGGATTTGTTCGCATTTAAAGACTGTTAATATGAAACTCAAGATACTTATAGATCAATAAGAAATGCTTTGGTGCTTTTTATTTATTTTATGGAAACTCTACAGGCATAATGAAAAGTTTTAATCTTATTTCAGAGATGTAATTAAAAAAAACCACAGCTTCTAAGAAGGTCAATATGGCTTGATGACAACATTGATTTTTGGAATATTACTGATGCACATACTGAATTTTTTTTAAGATAACTTCCATCCCTTCAAGACCTCTGTCACATATAATTTGATTGGTAAATACCTACTCTAAATTAAACTCACACAGTAATTACAGTGTCTCACCACGATTTATTAGAAAATTATTCAAAATGTTTAAACAAGTGATACATTTTCTTCTACTTAACATTTGGGACTAGACTTCTGTTTGTGATGGTTACAAGGCACAGGAGATCCCTGAAGTGCAAACTTGGTCCTACTGAACTTCAAGTGTTTTGTATTGATTTGCATGATGACTATTTTCACTCTGATTTTTAAATCAAACTCCTTTGACAAACTGGATCTTTCTTGCCTGCAAATTGAGGCTCATAGTTTGCTGTCTGTCTCATAGCCTTACTGTAATTCATGCTTAGCAAGCACTTTGGAAACTTTAATTGAAAAGGTCGGGGTGATGCCTTGTCGGGCTACCTAAAAACAGAGGCCAGACAAAATTCAGAGAATAAAAAGCAGTTATACTTATTGAAGGGCCCTCAGGTACATTTAGGGCAGTCAAAACCCACCCAGGGGCTACACCCTGAAATGGACCAAAGGTCACAGGTTTTTCATACTTTTATAAGTTTGGTCCATCTGCATCTCAGGGGTTAATCCTCCAATTACAGCTTCTGGTAATGAGGTAATTTACTCCAAGTTTGCTCTCCAAACCCCCACCCCTCTGTTGTTTATATCTCTCGGGGCCTGAAGGCAGTAAGGTGTCCTTGAGTTTCAGTCCTAGAGAGGAATTGTTTTGTCTGACTAAAATGGGAGAACAGTAGTTAAAAGGCTATATGGAGTTTTAGAGTTACACACTAAAGCAGCACAGGATCTGAAAAATGTAAAAGCTAGGATCCTAAGGCATCAGGGGTGTTTAATTACTCATTATTGTATTGCCCAGAGAGAATACCAAACTTGGAGCAGGGATCGCCACTACGGATTAGCTGGTTAGATCTGTCTCATTGAGTTTTGTTTTCTTTTATGGGCAAAAAATTGGGATTAGCCTTTTGCAGGGGATGGAGTAAGACAGTACGGAGGGCTCACACAAAAGGACTGATCAGCTATCACTCAATCACCTCTAGTTTCAGCCTACTCTGATCTATGTGTGGGGACAGATGGTCTGACTTGTCTTAGCCCCACTTTACTAGCAGAACAAGCTATTTTTCATTATTACAGCAACCCTGTCAACAAAACAGCCTGCTTATTGCATCACCCACTCAGCCCTTCCTTGGCTCTTTTAAGTGATTTCGCACTATTATTGCATGGGAAATGCATTTGTGGCTTTGAGGGGAAGGAAAGATAAAAGTGTCATTCCCACTGAAAGGAGGGATTTCCAATGGCAAAGCAGCCCTCACTCAACAGGTACACCTTGTTAACTGCTTTCACTAAAGAAGAAACCCCAGCTGTGGCTCCCTTCAGTGATCCTGTGTTGATGGATACAGATTGAAAATGGTCTGATTTATTCATGGTAAATAACACCTGTGACTGCAATGATCATAAATAATCATGTCTCCCAAAGTGTATGGCCTTCAGGTATGCTGTCTGAGAGATGAGGCCCAGCTAACATAAATGAGTATCACCCCATTTGGGGGGACAATCCTGTTTTCAACCCTCTTAGTAACATCAAAGATTACAGAAGATGATCTGTTAGCTTAAGAAGCAGATGCAGTGCCACATATAAGTAAATTCTTGGCTATACCCATCACTTTAAAAGGTGTTAATGAGCACTGAATCAGGCTAAAAGGCTATTCTTGTACCTTTATAGAGCAAAGGAGGTGCCAATGATTGCTGCAAATTTTCAGACAAAAATAGCATCTTTGTTGGGGTTGTTTGGTTTTCTCCTCAGCAGACAAGTGGCAAAGGCTCCAAAGACATCTTGCTGGTACGCTCGCAGATATTTGGGGTTTGTCCTGCAAATACTTCCTGGTTGTCCTTCTGGTGCAAGGAATGGCTTTTTGCCTGAAAAAAGCTTACACAAGAGAAAGGATCTCAGGCACAGATGTGCTTGTGGATCTTCTTTGCTGGACTCCACTGAGGATGTTCCATGATGGGGACACATGGAGTCCCTGGATTAAGAGGCTTGAGATTACTCCTTTTCTGATGAGCATCTGCTAATACTCTCACCCCTCCAAACGTGATTGCTTTGAAAGCAAACCCTGTGCCCAGGGTTTTTCCTGTCCTGCCTGTGCACCCAAAAGATGTACAACCTCAGAGTGGCCCCATGTCATGCTGAGCCAGGCATGAGCCGCCTCAATGGATCAACTTGCACGTGAACACGAGGAGAGCACCCTCCTGGGGTGGGTTTGCAGAAGCTGCTATTCCTGCAAGAGACAAACAAGAGTCTTCACTACCAAGAGCAAAATGAAATCGTTGCTTGAGACACACAGGAGATGAGACTGTGGGATCACCCCAGAGCCAGTGAGCCTCTGTAGGCAGGCAGCTGTGTGCCATTACTCTCTCACATGCAACCTTGAAGCAAGGCTTGGAGCAGAGTTTGAGTGCAGTATTTCACAGGCAAAAATCATTCCTTCTCTCCAGCCAAATGCTAGCAGATATTAGAGACACATCAGAGCTGCTGCTTCACTGCCAATGGAAATCACTAATACCTGTGCATCTGCAAGTTTCAGGAAGGGTAGATGAAGCATATCAGAAACACACACACACACAAAAAAAATAGTAGTCCACATTGTCTAACTCCGTGCCATTCCCTCAATTAACCTGAAATAATTCGTATTCCAGGCACACACGCATAAGTATGTAAAATGTACCTTATTACTGGCATTGCAGCCTGCTGTACAAGCACCTGTCAGTTTGAATTAGAGACTCTCCACAAGTGCTAGGGGAAAAAAAATGCCACACTTTATATAATGCTATTTTCCAATCATAAAAGGTAAACATTCCTAACCACCTTCAAAACTAAATCTCAAGCAGAGGAATGCACAAAGGAGTATCATGTCCTGCTGCTCATCTCATTCCTCTCTCACACACCAAACTGGATTCATAATCTTTAATACCAGCATTATGAATTAACTTTTGACTGGCTTCAGGATTTGAGACATAAATTAGTCTATGCCTGTGAAAAGTAGCACTGCATCAGACAAATTGTTTCCATGTCACCCTGAGATATCTACAACATGCTCAAAGCTGCATATGCTCAAGCTCCCATTTTCCCCCCAAAGTACTTGGATTTCCCAGCTTTATAAGCTGCATCACTTCAGTGAACAGGTATTGGATAAGAGAGAAAGACATTTGGAGCAAAGCCAAACAGTGCGTTATCTTATGGGGCAAAATCAGAATTACCTGCAGGTGCCTCCCTTTCCCAGGCTACCTGAGAATAAAAGAAAAGAGGATCAGCAGAAGTATCTGGCATAGTGAGGAAAAGCAGTATTTCCCTAGAACAAAACTAGTCCTAGGTCTATCACGCAATTACCTTCATCTTTCAGTCTAATTGTTCATCTTTTCATTCACATTGAGAAAAGATTTTTCTCAGATTTTGCAACACTTTTTTTCTCTTTTTGATAAATGTGTTTACAGCAAACTCAATCATTTAAAAGACAGTTAATTCCTTAATTAAGCATTTTCTCCCTCTCTCATCAGTAACAGTGAAAACATATCAAGACAATTTTCCATATGCAGAGGCCTGGCAATGGCAGCTTTTCTTCCTTAATCCCCTGGACAAATTCAGTTAAGTACAGTAAGAATATGAGGATAACATCTGAGGCCCCTCCTGCCTTGCAGCAAGGGACCAGAGATGTCTGTTCTCTTTGTAAAGTTTTCCATCTGCTCCCTTTGATCACAGAGAGAACAGAGAGAAGCAGACAGTGGAAGTGAACTGTACTTACACTCTGCATGAGATTCCACTTCCAAATTAAGGGAAAAATGGAGGGGAGAAAATAGGAGTGCTTATTAAAAGTAGAGTTTGCAGTGGCAAACAGAGGCCTGGCAGGGCGGATGGATGTGGGCAGTCCATGAGCTTGATGACTTGGTGCTGGAAGAGGGAAGAGCTTGGATGGTTTGCATTTTCCTTTGTATCACTTTTGGTTTATAGCAGGTACAAGTTGCTCTTGCCTTACAGAGCAGATTAGGAGGAGCAATGGGACTGAATCTATGCTCAAGGTATCAGCATTCTGGTAAGTCACAGGCTGCCTAAGAAACCTCTCTTTTGTTTAATTTTGCTGCATAAATAATTCAAATGAGACATTTAATGCAATGAGAAATAAGTCATTTGCCTTTGCGACTTAGGGAAATGCCATGAAAATTATTCCATCTCTGGGAGCAGGATACTTCTGCGCAAAGGCTCCTGGCCAATCCCTCCTGGCTGGCCATTCCCAGGTCATTTTTCAACAAAGGCAAAGAGGGAAGCCGCTGCCAAGTCACAACCAGAATTTGGGTTCCTCCTGTGAGGCAACTGCTCAGCCCTATGGAGGCCCTTTCTGCACCTCCCAACGCTCAGTCGGTCCCTAACATCCCCCACAGTGGCCAAAGGAACCCACCATGGGCACTAATAATGTACCCAAATGCCACAGCCCACTGGCTGCATCAGGACAAAGTGTTTGCTTTTATCGTGAAACTGGGTGCTCTGCATGTCCTGGACACCTGTCATCTGCCTGCAAATCCTCCCCAGCACCAATCTCATATACATAATCCTTCCCTTTGACATCTCAAGACATATTTTTATTTAGCACCACGAACAAACTCTGTTCCCAACTGACTTTCCCCATGCAGAAGCCAAAGTTCAGCAAAAGAGTCATAAGAGACCGCTGCACAACAGAGGAAACACCGCAAAGACATATGAGCAACATGACAGTCGGTGAATATTCTCTAATTATGCTGAAAAAAAGAGACTAAAAGCCTCACACCAGCTGACACTTGGCTGCATCACCATGGTGCTAATTGGCTGCAATTAATGAGATGGCAACACTGATGATAGAAAGAACCCAGGCCAGAAAGGAATATCACTGATTAGTTAAAAATTACAGTAAACCCAGAAGAACATCTCCCCACACTACTTCCCATCTACAGCCAGCCATGGAAAAGCTTGCCAGGAGAGGGGCAGGAAAATGTGAAAGAGAAGTCCCAAAATTCACAGTGATGCTTCAAAACTGACCAGAAAAGTCACAGGTTGTCCACCATCTCCATGCACACCATAAAACCCCATGGCAGGTGGCGAGCGTAGGTCTGAAAATGAATAGTACATTCAGGCTGTTAATGTTGTAAGAGAAAACTCATATGAATTTATTCACTGACGATGTCTGTAATGCACAGAGAGAGGACTGACAACACCTTTGAAGGGCCAAGAGCTGGACCCGCATGGGACCTACGCTGAGATCAAGAACAATCCATGAAGGAGCAGTTTCACACAGCCAGCACAGCTTTCCAACTTCAGCAAAATCTTTGTCCTGCAAGAAGCAAAGGCTTGGCCAGGAGTGGGGATTCAGATTGGATTGAGCAGCCTTAGCTCAACTCTCATCATGTTTCTTTACTGAATCAAACTCAAAAAGAACCACAAACCAGGAAGCAACATTACATAAATGGGGTTGAACTGCCACACAAATAGTTTCCAAGAAAATGTTAATGTCTGCTGCAAGACTCTGGAGTCAGTTGTCATCTTCTCACTGTTCCTAACAGCCTTTAGATCTGTTCAGATCTGTATAACATATCTCGTCCATTTTTTGTCCACATAGAAAGCTATAAAAAAGCCAAGAGAAATCCAATTTTAAGCAACAATAGGGCAATAATGCTCACTCACTTCACAGCTGTTGTGGGGACTACTAGTAGTTTCAGTACTTTAAAAGATAAAAGTCCTGTGTTAACCACAAAGTAGTATCAGGAAAAATGCCTGGCTCACAGAAAGAAGTTGCATTTGTGTAATTCTCACCTCTTTCAGCTCAAAAGATAAGGCCCCAGCTTCTTAGTATGTCAGATTTCTATGGGGGTCATATACATGGATATGTAAGTATAAAAGAACAAAAGAAACTAAAATCCTAACCAACTAGTCAAAGTTCTATTTTATTAAAAATCTATGGCTTGATTTTCTTCTCAATTTGCACTAAGGGAAATGCAATTACTAATCACCCATTCATTGAGTGAGCCCTGAGTTTATCTTGTTGCCTTTCCTGGGGTATCCATGGCACACAAATTTAGGTGTGACCTTCCTGGGAGCAGGAAGGCATCCAGATGATAGTAACACTAAGCAATGATATAATCTCTTGCCTCTTTTTCTGTCTCACAGTGTTGGCACTGCCACACAGCAACGAAGCTCTGTGCTCTGTTGGTTTGGGAAGATGTAGAAGAGCAGTTTGGGGTGCAATAGGAGCACAAATAGGGCAGCAACTAATTGCTGGGTCACTTCAGTGCATGCAGCAGTTGCCATGCACAAAGAAGCTCTGCAAAGGGGATCCTTAGCATTTGTCCTGACTGATGGCTGCCCTCAGAGAGATAAAACTAAGGGTCACTAAGATAAATGCACCCATGGCCTCCAGTAATGTACCCTGCAAACCTGTGGCACTGAGAGAGCACAGGGCTGGCGGGGCAGATCTGGAGCGTGGCACTACTGAGTCACTTGCCATGATGCCTGCAATGCAAGAGCTTTGAACACCATGGAAATAATGGACCAGCATCTTTCTTCCACATACTTGGGCTGGGAATAAATCAAATTCTGATAATAGTGTTCATGTTTTTATAAGTGAGTCAAAATTCATTCCTTGCCTTTTTTGGTTTGACTTACTTTCACCAGTATGTACCAGTTCAGCTTATCCCATCTATTTCATTAAAAGAATTAGTATAAAGATTTACACAATCTTTAGAAGACTTTCTGGCGTAAACTTAATTTGCCTTCTGTGTCACTCATGGGAAATCAAGGACTGAAAAAATCAATGAAGTTCATAGGAGTTCCTAAATGAAAAAAAGTCTTAAGAGAACAGACTTTCTGTGTCAGGATGCACTTAGGCAAATGCATTCTTTTCTTCACTCATGCTAACCCACACATTTGGTGATAATAATCTTCATTGTTTTGACCCATCACCACTGTTCAGAATTTGGAACATGAAAAATTCTAGTCCTGGATTTTGCCACATACAATAAAATGAAAAAGCAATTATACAGCCTCTTGTAGGAAAATGACACTGCTCAAAGGAAATGTGGCCAAGATAGAATTTAATTTAGGTGTGATAAGCTTCACACATCTCTCCTGAGTAAATCAGTCAATGAACTTTCTATCTCATCCATTAGATGGCTTAGATTATTTTAAACTTCTTTTAACTCTTATGGAGCCAACTAAGAGATAAGGTCAAAGACATTAAAAGATGCTTAAAACAATGTAATACCTAAAAAACCTCTGAGGTACTACTAGCCTGTGGCACAAACAGAGGGAATCTGTACCAGAGAATAATCAAGATTTCTGAAGAGCTGAGATGTTCTCTTGATGGAAGGTAGCTGAATGTGGGCTCCTTCACCATTCCCAAATCTGCTCTCTGTTTGCTGACTCTACTTGATGCCACTTCATCCTTCCACAGCTTTCATCAGCCTGGTGCAGCCCAGTCTCATGTAACTGTGGATCTCAGAGCAGATGTACACAGCTGGCATGAGGTCAGAGCTGCGTAAGAAATTACCTGAAGGCCAGGAGAAGCTGATTCTACACCTCATATTTGACATATTGCTGTCAGCTGCGAGCTTTTATGCACTAAAACACTTCTGGTCATCACATGGACAGTGACCAACTCAGTGAACAGGAGAAAGAACACAAAATACACAGGGCAAACCAACAGCAGACACTATTTTTATCTCCTTCTTCAGTTTTAAAGAACTAGAGCAAAAGTATATATACGTAGTTTTTATTTAGGTCACCATTCACCATTCCTGCTTCCTCCTGCTGGCCACTCCAACAAAAATGGGCAGCCTGATCTGGTGGAATGTGTGCCTCACCATGGCAGAGAAGTTGGAAGTAGATGAGCTTTAAGATCCCTTCCAACCCAAACCGTTCTGTAATGATGTCCTGGTTTTGGAGACAAATTTAGGAAAAAAACGCTCCAAAATGAGCATTTTTCTCTAAAGAGAAAAGGTTAGAACAACTCTTTTTTCTTTTGTTAGTGAGAGAAATAGATATACTCATGGGTTAAAGTGAAAAATAATAAAATTGTTTATTAAAAAAGAAAAAAAAAAACAAAGGGCTGCCCGCAAGGTACAGAAAAGGATTGAATTCAATACTTTAATCCCAACCATCTGCCAGACTGCATGGTCGAGAGATAAAGACGACAACTGCCTTTTTTTTTTTGTCTCAGGGACAGGAAGGGAAGAGTTCATGCAGCAGCAGGGAACTTCTTGGATTTCTGGTTTGGGTCTCTTCCTCGCAGCAGATGAAGTTGGTGGAGTTTAACGTTCTTTTTTTGTGCTGGCTTGGTCTCTCCCGGTATTCTGACTGGTGGGGCTGCCCCTCCTGCAGGCTCCCAGACTGGGAAAAAAACAAGCCTAAAAATACTTCAAGGGAGGAAGGAAAAAACCTAAAAAAAACCTAAGAAAAAAAAGGAAACAACTGAAGGATTTCTGCTGGAGTCCAGGGAAAAAAGGTGGGAAAGAAAAAAACCTCCTTGCCTGATCAAGCTAATAAAAAGTAACATCACAAAGGCAATGAAGTGACAATCTGTCTCCACCGTGTGAAGCAGGCCAGCCAAAGAAGTTGAACAGGGCCACGAAGGAGCCCGAGGTTCCCTGCCCCACCTACCCCAAGTCCATCTTAAAGCTACAACAGACATTTTCTGGGCATAAAGCAGGCGGTCAGAGAATAATGTATCATCATAAAATCAACCCAAGACCAATTATATGAGTGCTACCTTTCCTCAATGTGAGTTCTAGTATTTACGTGTATCCTCACAGGAACCAGAGGGGAGAAAGGCGGCATCCCAGCATAGCCCACTGGTGATTACTGCTGCCAGAGGAGGCTGATGTGAGATATTTGCTCAGATAATAAATCTTACCTTGCAAAAAAATGCCTCAAGAGTGCAGAAGCAAACCAGTAATTTCACTTTTTTGAGGTCCTCCTTGGCAGCAGGATATAGTAAAACATGTGGCGCTACCTCATTTTTCACCTCTCCCTAACTTGTCTGCTTACAGGGGACTTTGTATCTTTCATCTCTCATGGGATGTGGAGTCAAAGTAAGGTCTGCCTGGGCAGGATGAATAAATAGTGGTAAGTGCTTAATGCAAACACTTCTATGCAGCTCTTGTATTGGGCATAAATCAATCAGCTTCCTGATGTCTAATTGCCACATTGGCTTGGGTTTTGACTCTTTCTATAAAGGCAAAGCTGAGTTTTTACAGCTGGAATCAAAAGGAACTGAACATGCTTAGTGTGCATGGACTCAAGAAGAAACTACACTTCCTACTCTCAGTGTGTAAAGAAAACTAAACAGAAAGGTTTTGGGGAAAAAAAAACCAAACAAACAAAAAGAAGGATATCATCCAAAGAGATTCAGGAAAAAATGGAGTAAGGGTATAGAATAGACAAAATGAAAAAGCATTTGTTGAAGTGGAGGGAATTTGGTAACATGACCCAGGTTTTAGGATTGGTCAGGAAAAAAGCTTCCCTTCACCATTTTGAGAAAGATGCTTGAAAAATCAGAACACCAGGTAAGGTCATGTAAAGGCTTTGCTGCAAAAGAAAAGCATATGCTGCCCAGTGATAAATATCCTTCTGCATGCAGCAAATAAACTGCGGAAATCACTGTGCCCAACAAACAATAAAGCAAACTCTGAAGAAACAACCTAGGGTGGAAAAGATAGGAGAACAGTCCACACATGGCAGTGACTGATGCAGCACCTTCCTTTAAGAGAGGGGCCGCTGCACACTCTGTGCTGTTGCTGGGCCAGAGGCACAGGCTCTTCTCCGTGGGTCAGAAGGTGACAGGACTGGCTGGTGACAGAGGGAAGGTGCTTGAGTGTTTTCAGCCTGGGACACTGCATTGCTGCAGCCCTGAAGGAAAAAAACTTGCACCTGATTTTTAAAGCAAGCAAGATATAAAGTGTTTCTCAAGGTTCTGCAGGATTAAGTACAGAGAGGTAAGTCCAGAGATGCCAGACAAACAATGTTTTGGGGTGAAACAAGTCAAGAGGCAAAGATCTATGTGTTGGTTTTGCACGGCCTGGTTTTTGGTAGTGGCGGGCCACAGAGGTGGCTTCTGTGAGAAGCTGCTGGAAGCCTCCACCATGTCTGGCAGAGCCAATCCCTGATGGCTCTGAAGATGGACATGCTGCTGGGCAAGCCTGGGCCAATTAGAAATGATAGTAACGCCTCTGTGATATTTAAGAAGAAAATCAAACCAAAGTGGGACACAGTTTTTTTCTAACCAGAGAAGAGGAGGAGGTGAAAACATGTGAGGCAAACAACATGGAGACACCAAGGTCAGCGGAGGAGGAGAGGGAGGAGGTGCTCCAGGCACCAGAGCTGAGATTCCTCTGCAGGCCGTGGTAATGACTGTGGTGAAGCAGCTGTGTCCCTGCAGCCCATGGGGTTCACGGGAGATGCAGAGATCCACCCACAGCCTGTGGGGGAGGTGCTCACACTGGAGCTGGTGGATGCCTGGAGGAGGCTGTGATCCCCTGGGAGACCCAGTGGAGAGAGGGGGCTCGGCTTCCAGGCTGGAGCAGCCTGTCCTTGGAGGACTGCAGCCTGTGGACAAGTGACCCATGCCGCAGAAGTTCTGGGAGGATTGTTGCTCATGGGATTGCAACCACGCTGGAGAAGTTCACAGAGAACTGTCTCCCGTGGCAAGGGACCCAATAGCATAGCAGGGGAAGGACTCCTCTTCCTGAGCAGCAGAAGAAAGCCTCAGGTGATGAACTGACAAATATCCCCATGCCCTGTCTTCTGAGCTGTCAGTGGGAAGGAAGGAGGGGCTGGGGGGAAAAAAGGTGTTTTAAGGGTTTATTTTACTTCTCATTATCCTCCTCTGATTCTGTTAGTAATAAATTCACTTTGTATTTCTAAGTTGAACTTGTTTTGCCCTTGGAGTGTTTTCTCCCAGTCCTTATCTCAACTCATAAACACTTTGTTTAAGTTTTCTCCTCTCTCCTGCCCAGCTGTAGCAGGGGAGGGTGAGAGAATGGCTTTCATGAGTGTCTGGCATTTGGACGGTGTCAAACCATGACAGTATAGAAGCAGTTTCTTGCGCCTCTGCTGGCACAAACAGGCTTTTGGCATCATCTCACTCAGTTTCAGCAACTTTCTTGTGTTCAAGTTGTATGTTAACAATAGCATTTGACCTCTTTGCCCTTGGCAAGGGCCAAAGGTCAAGTATTTCTCTGGCTGGTCCATGCCACAGGACATGACAAGACTTTGCTTTTTTGGGTTTGGAAACCAAAACACTGCAAAGAAATAGAATGTGAACTCCGATAGCAAACAATAATTCATGCCTCATCTTTCAGTTTCAAGGCCATTATCTCACTGTACCAAATTGCAGAGCAGTTTGGTTAAGTACTTAACTTCTTTACATGCACACAAAATATGAAAGAAAATGTTTCTAATACCAAAAGGCTCTAGGTGTTTGTCTGTTTTCCACTCCACTGGTTGGTGTTCAATATTTCAGCTGTTGGCTTGGCTTCCCCCATGCTCTGAGAAAGCATTACATACTCATAAACACAATTTTCTCCTATTTATATTCTTAGGTAAAACCTAAAATTCCAAAAAGCCAATTTGCCAATTGTCCAGAGGCACAACAAGCCTAGATGATTGCAGTGTTCCTCAAAGATTCTGGTACTTTCCCAAAATAAAAATTACTAAGCAAATCTGGCTTTTCATCTGTAGCCTTCAGTTAAATCACTTTCAAGGTGTAAGCTTGGGAAAGCTTCTTGTCTTCCTGTTTATCCACAGCAGGCTCAGCTATGCAGTGGAGCAAAGCCTCCTTTCTGAGGTCCTAAAACAAGAACTTGGCATCAAAGTCTCTCTATTTCTGCAAGAGAAGAGATTATGACCATATGGCTTTGGAGTTCAGTCAACTTCTTCGAAAATTAATCTTCCAAGGTCAAGGTGAATCTTCATCTTCCAGGCCTACTTGTACTTAGAGTTGCAATCTCTCTGAGATATAACACGGAAAAAATTTAAGTCAAACTGACATAAGTGAAAGTTATTCAGTGGCCCATAAAAAACCCATGGAGAAGATCTGTAATTTTTAAAGACTTTTGAAAGAAAACCTCAAAGGCTAATTCAGCTTCTCCTTCTGAGTTCTCTGACTTCTGATTTTTATCAGTCCCCATGCCAGATTCCTCACTCTGCACACAAACAATCTTGCAAAAGAGAGGTTAACATTCTTGACACTAATTCCAAAGCATTCTTTTGAGTGAAATGTACATGCAGCAATAATGAGAAAACCTAAGAAATTATTATAGAATAGTTTAAGAAATAAGAAATATTTTTTAAAAAATATTTTTTTAAAACAGCATAAAGAAAGCCTAGATACAACAGGACTGAAGACCATACAAGGGGCTGTAATGTTTTCCAGTTCTGTCAGTGTGAATGCGCTGTAGTGATTTACAGACCTGCCATACAGAGCAAAGACATGGTTACATACCCAGAGGTGAGAAATATTGATAACACAGATGTGAACACTTGGCTCCTGTCTGCAGGGCTTCTCTACAAGCCTGAGTCAGGTTTCTGAGAAAGTCATTAAGAACTATCAAGCAGTAAACATCCGCTGTTCTCCAAACACCTCACAGATCTAAGGGTGGTGTGATGAGGTGAACACCGACCACAGCATTTGGCTTTGATCAGGACAGCAAAGCCTTTTACCACCCACAGCTGATTCAACCAACACAGAAACAACCCTTCTCCTGTTCTTGCCTCAGTGTCATTTGCATGGGCTTTCCAAGCCCTAGGATTGCTTATTTTCCATGTCTTCCTAATTTTGTTTTCAGGTGAACGGCTTGCCTATGCTGTCAATCACACTTTCATTCCTGTGGTCCTGGCGAGGGAAACCTGCTGCATTTTATTAGACTCTGGTAAATCTTCCAAAGTCTGAGGATTTTATCAACTTCTGCATTTCATCTTGTCACTGATCTCATCCTTTTATCTTGTCCCATTCACTCCCTGAGAGAACTTCAGCCTTTAAAAGTCCCCTGTTCCCACCCTTCCCTCAGCTCTGCCACTCTCTCTGTTTAGTCTGATTTGGTTAGTGATGCTGTTCACCTCAGATGCAGGGACAAATCACACCTGAATCGCAAGCAAATGAAGGGATTGCTGTCAGTCTCTGCCTTGTACCTTTATGCAGGAGGAGGTTCCAGAAGAAGCAGAAAGGAGTTTTGTGGAGCCCTTTCCCAAGCTGATTTTGCAGACTGAATCTAGTTTAATTATGCTTGCACATGACTTAAATATCACCCCTTCCCCAAGCACACTCTTTGCCAGGTGGAAGTGCGGAGAAACCACAGCTGATTACATCTCGGCTGCCAAGGGAAACATCCCATGCTCCTCCAAAGCCTTTTATTTTTCACAAGTTCTGAGATGAGTTGATTTTAAGCATACCCGTGAAACCTGACACAACAAGCACCCTTTATGCTTCTCAAGCACATCCTCAGAGCATCAGCACATAAATCCCCTGGCACATTTTCAGAACATATTCCCCTTAACCTTTCCACAGTGCCTCTGTCTGGGTCTTTTGAAGGACAGGTGGATGCAACAGAGTTTGTTCAAACAGACAGATAATATCCATAGGAGAGTAAGACATGAACTGCAAATCAAAGGCTTTATTCAATACAGTTGTGGATCAAAGCATTAAATGGGAAGAACTAGAAAACCTTGAGGAACTGGGAAAGGTTGAAGCAGAAAGAAGCTCTGTATTGCAAAGAGATGGTTAGGCACTTGAGGTTTAACAAAACATTTACCCTGTTCTGGGGAGAAAAAGATGAGTGTGTATTGAGGGGAGGTAATGTAAAGCAAAAAATGACAAGGTTTTGGCAAGGGAGCTGTACTGAATAACCATCAGCTCACAGAAAATTTCCTCCTAAATGGTGGTATGAACAAATATTTACAGTGGAGCCAGAGATGCCAATATCAGTGCACAGCAATCATTGCTACATTTACTTTTATGCAACAGTGAGATTCCTGGAGTGTACTGCTTAACTCTTATTGCTGCTGTGATTTTGTTTGCCATATAAATTGCATCTTAGTGGGAAATTATTTCTGAGCAAGCGGGGAAAGGAGCACTATGGGATGAGATGCTGAGTGAATTTGGCCATGGGATTTGCTTGGAGATTGTGTTTGATCACCTCCAAGCCTTCCTGGACCACCACAACCCCTCCCAATAGGTGCTTATTTATACACATAAATCATAAAATGATCCTTCAGATATCCTTCAAAGTGTTCAAGGCCAGGGGTCATGGGCAAACTGATCTAGTGGGGGACATCCTCCCCCATGGTGAAGGGGTTGGAACTAAAGAATCTCTAAGGTTACTTCAAACCCAATCAGTTCTATGGTTCTATGCTCATACAATGATTTTGCTCCTGTACACATTTACCTCAAAGGAGCTTCGTATTACTCAAACAAAAATAATTTTTAAAAGCTAGCAGGAGAAAGGCACTCTGTTTTGCTCCTGAGCTGGATATTTTCTTGAAGGCCTGTGAGCCAATTCATCGGGGGTATACATGGAGCTGCTCTTCTTCCTGGGGGATTTCCTGGCTCGGTTTTCTTAACATCACCTCGGTTGTCAGTCCTTTTCTGCACACACGCCCTCTCCAGATTAACTCTCAGGCAGGTGAGATCCCCAGCCAGATAATTTTGTGGTGAAATAACTGGGTATTACAGGGTTCAATATGTCCCACTGAGAGCAGTGCGTATATACAGACCATCATTCACGGAAAAGTGAGACAGAATTAAGAAAAATCACTATAGAAAAATAAGATCAAATTAGCCCAAATTCACAGAAACACTATCACAAGTATATCACAAGAGATGGAGTTTCACATCTGAAAGGGCTTTTCAATCCACATCTGAGGGGTAGTATAAAAATGTTACAGGTTATTTAATTTGGCCTTTCAAATAGTATAAATTGGCAAGTCAGTCCCAATATTAATCACAAGAAAAATGTTAAGTCAACCTGAGTTCTTTCTGTTGGATTTTTCAGCCTGCAGTGCCACATTTGTGACCATTTTTCTCACATCACGAGGACTGAAGTAAAAAATAAAACACTTTTTTGATGAAAGCTGATATTCAGAGAGAACCAAAAAATTCCCAGTGCCTGTGGTGCACTGTAACCCCAAACACCATGAGACACATGGTAGGAGCTCACAACAGTTAAACCTCTGCAGGGCTGTGCCTCTATCGCAGTCTGAGCCCTCATCCTTGGATTGCTTCTCCCAGAAAAGCTCCTCTGCAAGATCCCACAGTGTTCCCTTTGAAAGTTCACCAGATTGTGTTATGTATCATGATACACAAAAACAAATGAAATTCTATTTGCTTTATCCCCAGAAGGCAGCTTTTTAACAAAAGAATAATACATTATTTACAAGATTTCTTAGTGACACATTTAAACATACAGAAAAAGGACCCTATGTGTGCAGTGAGTCTCGGTATGAATTATCATTCTCTCCAGCTGTTTAATTACTCTGAGATTACGAGTGCATATGATGGTCTGCACTTTTATTAATGAAAATATCCATTACTTTTTTTTACGTGGAGCAGGGGCGCACTTGGAGGCCTTCTGCAGCTGAGCCCTTTATGCCTACAATATGACTTAGGTAAAATATGCCATCAAACACTTTCGGATTGTGATGGATTTAACTGCTAGTGATCCTGGTCTAATCATAAAGTGACTTTGAAATACTATACATTTGAAGAAAAAGGCTAAGTCTTTCGAGAAACAGGCTTTGGGCATATTCAAGTGATAGGGAGGAATGTGTCTTGCTGAGAACAGGACGCTGAAGTTGCTCCCATCTGGATAATGAACGATTAAAGAACAAATTAGTCAAGCCAAGTTAAATCCATAGATGTGCCCTGAGCACCCTTCATCTGTGGAGCACCCAGAGCTTCAAAAGGGAGGAAGTACCTCTGTGCAAAGGAGCATTAGATACCAGATCTGCATGCCCCCAGCTGCAGACACTGCTCAGAAGAGCCCATGTGAGCATGCAACCAAAACGGTGTGTGATACAACAAACTCAGTTCCACATGGATCACATGCATCACTGGGTTAAGACATGCATCTTTTGTGCTTAGGAAAAAGGCACCTAAAGACACTTCTCAGATTCGTGGGTGCTATATGGGAAATATCACAACATCTGGTGCAAAAGCATTTGCCCAGAGGAAGAAAGTAGTTGTCTTATTCCTCAACACCAGCACTTAATTTCTAGGTGGTGCAGCAGAGAAGGGACCAGGTACATTCTCCAGTCCCAAATTTAACTGCTGTGTTAATTCTTATCTCCCTTTCAAAGCCATCATCAATGTGGTAATTGTTGTTGCATCCTTTTTCTGCATCCAGCTCTATGTCTGTATGATGGCAGCGCTAAGCTTTTGAGCTTCTTCCATCTCACACAAGTAGGACAGATCCATACTTCATGCCCCTCAGGGAGATCAGGGAAGGGATTTCCATTTGGGGAACTCCTTTCTGAGTTACACAGCCCTTGATGGAGCAATCAATGCCGCACCCTGAATAGATAATAGATAATTAATTACAGCAGAGAGCAGACAGACACTCCTCAGATATCTGGTCTTTTCCTTTTTAAAATCAAGGGAATGGCAATAAATAAATAAGCATATGGAGTAATTGAGGACAGAAAAGGCAAATAATGCCTGTTGATCCCCTGCAGTTAAGGGATTCTCCAATCACCTGCAGAAACACCATCCGAGAGAAAAGTGCAGACAGGAACTGAAAGCAAAGATATTTAACCCAAGAGGGATTAGATCCAAACTACTAGCATTCCAATTTGAAATGCATCCCCTGAGAAAGGATACCAAAAGCTAAATCCTCCTTTTTCAATTTGACAACCAAATTTCCATGTGAGAGTATGTCCAGAAAAATACCACTTAGATCACCAGAGGAACTGCAAAAGCCTCCAACATCCATTTTTTAGTTCTGGACATTACTGTGTCACAGTGGGCAGCTGGGGATGCATAAGGAGGTGGCATAAGGCTTGTTTGCAGAACTTTTATGGCTAACTGATGTTACTGCAGAGGTCCCCAGGCAGTCTCTGGCAGCACTGGATGGCTGAGCCATGGTAAACTGTCTAATGCTGCATCCTGTGTGGTACCCAAAAGGAGGCCATATTTCTGACAGCAAAGAAGTCATGGACATAAATATATCTAAATGTGTTAAATCTGAGCAAAGACACTTGTAACCAGTCTTTCTTCAACCAGTACAATTGTCTTACACATTGCAGATTTCCTTTATTTTCCACGTTAATTCTGAGTCAAGCTAAATCCCCAAGGAACCATCAAAGCATCTCATTTAAGAAATATCAACATATACAAAGGAAAGCTTTCCTTTTAACCAGCAAGACCAGCTGCAGAAGCTCACAAAGGGTTTTTTCTTGTTTTGTTATTCTCTGCATTTAGCTCATCCATCCAGGGAAGTAACAGGCTGTGAAGACAAACTGCAGTAGCAGAGGAATATTGCTAATGATTTCCCTTTCAACTGCTTGCTCAGCTTTACCTTTGCTAAGAAGGATTACCTGTTGCTGACAAAAGGTGTCATCTTCACTCAGATTAATTGCACTCAAATTAATTACTGGCATGGACCAAAGCTGGGTACGTGTAACATTATTTCAGCATGTTAAATCAAAAAAGTTTTAAGCAGAACTTGCTGTAATAGGACAGCACATGGTTTGTCCAGTTAGATATAGAATTTCTGACCCTGTTACTCACATCTAAATAATCCTTTTAATGTGATCTGAAGCATTATGCTTGGGTTTTCAAGCCTTTTCTTTCTCATTACATCTTCTCCCCTTATGTCTGCTTTTCCTACTTTGGAACATGGTTCATCAAAACATGTTGCCCTGAGCTTTATTAGGTGACTTTTGGCAGCCCATTTCCCAGCTAAGCACCCTGCAGGAGCAGTGTTCTCTGCTGCTGAAATTGCATCCTCCTAAAATATGCCACTTTCATGATTATATTTCCCCACAGCCCATGGTGAGTGCCTCACACTCTATAAATAAACACCGTAACACCACTGACTTCATCCGAGGCCCAGCAGCAGGCACATGTTGAGGATTGAAGCCAGCTTCAACAGTCCTGTTCAGGATTTTGCTGAGGCAATGAGGACAACAAACCTCTCCATCTACCAAAGTCTCCAAGAAAATTCATGTATGCTGTGCTTGTGCAGCTGTCAGGTGACACAGCCTTATGGATGATGTGCTGGTGCCACTACAAAAAGGAGAGGACCACAGTTCTGCCTCAGAGATTTTGTGACACTGGGGTTGGGATTAGTGTTAGCTTCACCACCTGTAAATTTTCACTAGGTTGAGCACCTGCCTCATTAGCTATGAAAGAATATGAGAAGTGGAGATGAGAAACTAAAAGAACCTTAAACATTTCACTCTATCCATACCCAAACTCAGCACTCAGCAATGTTGCAAGTGTTCTCTTACCACCAGCCCGAGGGACTGCCCTGAGTCAAAGTGCTGAAAGAATTACTCCCCCTTCCCAGCAAGGCTCTGCCTGGAGATCAGAGGAGCAGAGCCAAGGAATCGGATGTCCTCACCTCCAGCTGCAATCTACTTTGAGAGGCAAAGCAGAGCCTGGCCAAAGCCCTTTACAGGCTAAACCAGGAGTCCTGAGCTTAAAAGAAATGCTCATTGATGGGTATATAAAGGGTTTTCTTTCACTAGAACTGAGCTTGATGCTTGATAAGACAAAACTAAGAGCCTGGGATCACAGAAAGAACAACTTTTCATACAGGGAGCTTATAAATTCCAATGATTTCTCATATAGCCACAGGGCAAGACAGAGGGATTACATCAAACATCTTGGCATTTCCCCTCATTTTTTCTATCTTAATAAACCAATAATGTGAAATGCAAAAAGTCCAGATGGCTCTTGTCAGACACTCTGAGGGAACTCTGTCTATAGCTACATCCAAGGCCAGCCTTACCATAAGGGGATGACCACAACATGACATTGTGGCTGCTCTGCAGAGCCCCAGACTACAAACACAACCACGGGGCACTCCTGCTCATGGTTCTGAGCAAAACCCAGACACATGCAGTCCCTCTTAGGACTAATCCTGGAGACTGATCAATCAGAATCAAGGCTGCCATCTTTATGCAGGATTTACTAAGGCCAAGCTTTGTTACATACCTCCCATGCCGAACCAGGGTGTCTCACAACTGGAACCCAGGAGAAGACATCCATGGGACTGAAGGAACATAGCAGGATCTGCTTCACAATGATCCCACATGAGCCTCTTCCACTGAGCTGCCACCACAGGTCCAAAAAAACCCCAAGCCCCACAATGCCCAATCAATGTGTGATCAATTGTGCCCAGCACAATTCAGCTGCTCTGTGACGATCACGTAGGCCCATTACCAAAGGTTCTGTCAATATGCTGGCAAGCAGCAAGAAGTTAAATTAGTTCAGTTCATACAATATTTAAGTACCATGACCTGCATTATGAAACTCAGGCTTCAAATATTTGTAATGGCACAATTAGCCTCAGGCACATTATCGCACTAATATCAGCAACTGTATATATTTATTTATAAATCATACAGGGGGGAATCAAATGTTGCTGTCACTGTTGTCAGGGAAACAAACTACTTCTAAATTTTTAATTTTTTAATTTAAAATGTTGTATTCCAAGCAGGGATAGTCATTAAAATTGTATGACCAAAAAGGGAAAACAAAATCTGGTGTATCTACCTATGTTGGAATTGATGTACACTGTAGTTACAGCAGGTTACAGAAGGAAAAAATGTAGCTTTCATGCAAGACCGGGGTTATGAATGTTTCTGCACATTACTTATGATTACTGTTGCTTAAGAAGAAAAAACAAGTTATTGTGCATGTGCAAATTCTTGGCAAAAACTGTAGGTTGGAATAAATAATTCACCTTGTGTACTGCAATTTTAATGTAAATACTAAGATCATCACCATAAAAATCATTGCTCAGTAGAGACAGACTTACAAGTATATAAGTGGTAATTTGGGAAGTAAGATTTAATAACTAATATCCTAATTTAGTACTTTCACAGAATTGGTGGTACCGGCAATGCTCCCTCCTTGAGCAAACATCTTCGAAAGCCTCCAGAGATGGACTACAGTATCTGTTGGGAAAATTGCTGCAATGTCTTGTCAAGGCATTTCTGTAGAAGAAAAAACAGGCAAGAGTAAGAGGAAAACGTATTTTGAATAACATAGACAGCCAGTCTCCAGCCTTACAGACCCTAGAATTAGTTGTAATTTGTGTTTCACTGGGCAAGAGACAATACATATCAATCCTTTTTGAGCCCATTCCTGCAAAAACCTGGATGCCCAAAGATTTACCATCCTCTGCAAACCCAAACTCACTGCCACATTCTCTTCACTTTCCATCTCCCTGTGCTAAATCACATCCAGAGTTTGCTTTCTAAACTAATGTGTGATCTGTGTAGCCAGAAAATGATGCTGTGTTCCCAGTCCATGTCCGAGCAGTGCAGGAAAGGAGGCAAATCGCAGTGCAGAGCTGGGAACAGTGGTGGGCAGCACTTGTCCCAGGGCTGCCTGCACCCTTGGGGTCCTCCTCACCATCTGGCCAGGACTCTTCTTTCCATGCCATGCAGGGAAGGAGCATTTGGCAATGGAGTTGGAAGGAAAGTTTGTTTTTCTGTGTTTCCTGGCCTTGTTTGTGTTACCTGAGCTAATGGCTGGCAAGGAGGGGCTCTCTGGGGTACCCAGTGTGGCTGCAGAAATCATGGCTTTGATTTCTTAAACATGTAAATCATCTGTTGACAGCTCCTGCACTGGGAGCATGGGCAGGGGGATGCCCTGGAGCCTTTCACTGCTCTTGTATCCTGGCATGGCCCTCTGGAGCATTGATGTGCCCTTACTCAGTGCTGTGCCTGAGCTGCTCCCATGTATGCACGGTTACACAGCCAGAGTGACTGCTGGGGGACGGGCCCAGAGCTGGGAGAAGTGAGGGAGAGCTTGGCTAAACCCAAGAGCCCTCCTGCAGTCAGCCATTCCAGACCTGTCTGCCCAGTCCACTCCAGGCCCTTGTGGTGCCACTAGCACAATCCCACTGCAGCTGCACTGAGATTAGAGAACTAGAGGATTTTTTTTATAATTAGCAGTTGGGTTTGGCCTATGGCCTATTAACATGGGATGCATTCTCTCTGATTATTGCTGGTTTCCACTCCCAGGCCCTTTATTCCTTTTCCTTTTTACAGCTGTGAATTTGTTTGGGTTTCTTTCAAGTCTATCCCTCAATAAAAGGCCTAACAACATCAGTTCTCGGACATTTTTGTGATGGGGTTACTAAATCACCATAATCTACAGCATTAGCTATAGATTTAACCCCTTGGTGTGTCAATAAGTTCCCAGCTTCAGTGACTTCCACTTGATAGAGTTGGAAAACCCTTGACATTTTAACCAAGGGGTTAATTTGAAAAGGGACAAGAGTTCAGTTTCAGTTACAAGCTCAGGTTTAATAATAAGGGAATGAAAAATTTAGGTTACCCAGAGACCAACCAGTATTAAATTGTCCTTGAAGGTGCATTTCTGTGTGAAGGTGAAAACAGGGGCGGTCATATCATAAAGCTGGAGGAAGAGAGAGGAAATACAAAAAAAAGAAGGTACTTCAGCTTCCTTTTTTACCCCCCCACATCTCTGCAATATGTAAGGGAACAGTAAACAAATTGCACTAGGCAGTGAAAAGGGATCAAAACGACACATGCATTTAAATCAACAAAACAAATGCAACTGAAAAGTGATCTACTTTAAAAAGGGCTTGAGCAAAGGAACCAGAGGAATGGAACACCACTGGCAACCTGCAGAGAAACCACAGAGCAGCTCCTTCACCATGACTTGTGGGAAGTGGTAGGAAGTAAGCAGGGAGTCCTGAGTTTCATCAAGGAGGATAACCTGGGGAAGGAATGTTAGACTTGGCTCTTGAGATGCCCAAGTGGCACCATCATCTTCCTTGGTCCCTTTTGCCTTTACCGTCCTGCCACCACTAGTTTCTTGCATTTTGAATGGGTATCTGCCAAGAGAAGTAAAGTGTCTTACTTGAATGGTGAATATTGGCCAAAATACAGACAAATCAAAGGCTCACAAAACAAATCAGTTAAGTTTTTAATTGTAAGTTCAATGTATCTTGTCCTGGTTTTGGCTGGGATAGAGCTACTTTTCTTCCTATAGGCCGGTACAGGGCTGTGTTTTGGATTTAGGATGAGAAAATGTTGATAACACACCCATTAGCTGATGCTAAGCAGTGTTTACACTAAGGAAAGGACTTTTCTACTTCTCACACCACACCACCATAGAAGAGACTGAGAGGGGCACAAGAGCTGGGACAGCTGACCCCAACTGTCAAAAGGATATTCCAGATGACTCAGTCCAGCATAAAACTGGGGGGAAAGCTGCTTGGGAGCCACTGCTGGGGAACTGGCTGGGCAGCACTCAGCAGGTGGTGAGTAACTGCACTGTACATCACTTGATTTGTATATTCTAATTCCTTTTTCATTATTAATATACTTTCCATTTCTGTCCTATTTCAATCCACAATTTTTAGTTTTTTTCTTTCCCCTATTCTCTCCACTGTCACACAAGGGGTGGGAAGTGAGTGAGTGCCTGTGTGGTATTTACCTATCTCTCCAGTTAAACCAAAACAGCACCTTCCCAGAGAGAGACACTGTTGGAGGTTAGGATGTTTTCTTTCTGATAGGTAATTTTCTCCCATTTGTTACCTAAGAAATGGTAATGAGGATACTTACGAGAGACAGAAGCGGCCAAGATGGGGGGAAGGGTGCAGCTGGCTGCACTCTTTTAGCTGGGGGGCTTTCTCTTGGGAAGGGCAGAGATACCACAAGATTTTGGCTGGAGGGTGAGGAGCTGGGCTCGGTTCCTCTCTCACTCTTGCTTTAGGGACCAGAGATGACATGGTGCTGTTGTTGCTGTGGGGAGAATTCGCTGCCACTGCAGAGTTCCATCCTTTACTGCTTCTCTTAGCATGAGTGAAGATTTGCTGGTAAGAGCAGCCATTGAACTGAGACCTTTTCAACACCCAACCTCAGTGGGAATGACCATCACTATCTACTTGGGTGCCTCAGGGGAAAACTTTGACCACCTCCCACCTCTGGCAGGAGCATCTCCTGGCTGTTTGCAGGAGCCTGGCTGCCACTGCCAAGCCTCACTGGGTTTTTTTCTGCCACTGCTTTGGATTTTTTGCTACACTTTAACTTGACATCCCACGTCCACCCACACCCCCACAGCTCCTGATGCAGCCTCAGAGTTTTTCCTATACTTCACTTGCCACCCTGAGGTGTGCTCACCTCTGCTGTTTCAGCCTGCTACTCCCAAGTCCCTGCTACAGTCTATCTCGCCATCTGGACTGGCACTGGGACCAGCTGCTCCCCATCCCCATGCCGGAAGTTTGCAAAAGAAGCCCCTTTTCTATAACTCCTTACAGCTGAGCCACCATTACCCAGGTGGAGAGAGGTGGCTGAGCTCGCGCCACAGCTCCCCCTGCAGCCGTGGGGGAATCAGCGAGCCGCCCCGCCCGGCCAGGAGCCACCAGCGCCCCTGCCGGCTGTGACCGGAACTGCACCGAAGGGAAAAGTGCCCACAGCCAAGAGAAGGCTGTTACTGGGATTCTGTTTTGTTTGTTGTTGCTGTCGTTGTTGTTTGTTTGCCTTGATATATATATCTATCTATATATATGTTCTAGTGAAGAACTGTTATTCCTTTTCTCATATCTTTTCCTGAAAGCCCCATAATTTCAAAGTTATAATAATTCAAAGGGAAATGGGTGACATTTTCCATTCTAAAGGAGGTTCCCACTTTTCTTGGCAGACACCTATCCTTCCAACCAGGACATATACTGACCAAGAAATTTCTAGCAGAGAGCTCTGTGCAGCCTTAATAACCACAGCCCAAGCCTTCATGCCTGGAAAATAAATCACTTAACCCAAGAAAATCCTGTTGTCGCTGGTTTTCTGGAGTATCATCAAAGCAGTCTCATTTACCAGCCTGGTCAAGGTAATGCAACAGTCTTCATAACGGTAAAGTGAAAATTATTATGTGCCTTTTGTCCTGCAGTGTGCAGGATGCCAGATGAGTGTTAATAAACAGGTCGAAACTTGCCCTCATCATGCTTTTAAAGGACAGATTACTCAATATGACTTTTAAATTCCACCCTTGATTTAATTCACACAGAATGAAACACATGCTGCCAATAAACCCAGCAGTGTCCCAGTCCCCTAAAACCCTGTTCCACCACTACGAAAGAACAGGGATAATGAAATCCCCTTGCATATGAGATGAGCTGTGCTGAGAGATGCTCTCATTTGCTGATAGACTTGACAAATTTGAGCAATTCTGATTCCATTCAGTAAATAATATTATGCAAATGTTAAATTACCACAGATTAAGAAGTTTGTGACATATTTGTTTTTTGAACAGCACTTGGTTTTGTTTTGCTTGGTTGGTTTGTGGTTTATTGTTTTAATTTTCTTCCTTTTTTTTTTGTGTACTTCCGTTCTCCATTGCCTTTTCTAACAACACGTAGTGCAACCCACAGAATAGATACAGCCAGAGTCTGGCACGTAATTAAATGTTAAGAGGTTACTTCACCTGGGCACATAAACCTGAGCACCTGCTTATGAAATCAGCTGCCAGAATCAATATACTCAGGCAGCCTGGAAGCTTGTCCAAGATTCTGATTTCACACACTGCTGAGGAACCTTTCTGTGTTGGAGCACAGAGGGTGTCCACTGCACCTCCTGGAAGCACTTGCTTCCCAGAATTGGCATTTCTTTTATCCACACTGCGTTAATGAACACTCCCAAGCTCAGAACTGGACAGATCTGAACAGAGGATAGACAAGGATATGTATCTAATTATTCACAATCTCTTACGCTAATCTTTCATAGGGTTCTGCTGCCTTTGCATTGTCCAGCACTCTTCTTCTGTTGCTCAGCTACTAAAATAATGAGAATTGGAGGTGGTTATGGATGAAAATGTGGCATGGCTTATTTTTTCAGCAGTAGAGCATTACCTTCTCTCCTGTTGAACTCAGTAAGAAAAATGTGTGATTTGATATACGTCATTAGTTTCTACAGAACAATTCTTGAAGCTCTCATTATCACTAGGTTCATTTTGCACCTGTTATCAGCATGCTCCTCTACACCATGGAAAGGAGTAATTTGCAACCCATACATCTCCTAGGTATTCACATTTGGGAAAAAACCAACTATGATGCAGAAGTCCCAAAAACACACTGAGATTTCTTGGGTAGAACAACAACATCAACAATTTTAACCTGCTCATTTTTGAGATTCTGATTTCTGTTGTAATTCACAATATCAAAAATCAAAAACATTGATTTTTGCAGAACGCAACTAAAATGTGGTTTCAATTGATGATCTCTGATCCATGCCTTAAGGAAACAGAGAAACGGATAGAGGTTATCCCTGTCTTGAGGTAAGATTAAAATCAGTTAATGTGGAGAAAATACACTGTTGGGCAAGGATGGTGACAAAAGGCAGAGTCCCATAAAGACATAAACAAGGCAATAACATTAAGTAGAAGGCTCTGTCTCCTCAAAACCCTTGTTTGAAGAAAGGCTCATGTCAGCTGGGACAATGGAAAAGAATGTAGGAATGATCATGAAAAAGTACAATAACAACCAAAAAAGCTATAATGTGCAAGACCTTCGAAGGCTCGGATCTAAAAAGATCAAAATTGCATGTTACACTTTGCAACAGAAGATCAGAACAAGTTATCAGACGATGATAACTACCATTTGTCGTATAATAAAGGGTTTGCTTTCTCTTCAACTCTTCTCAGAATATTCTTATAAACCATCTGTAAAACGACTACAGAAGGGAAGTACTTGAAAACTAACAAAGATTGAGAACAAGCCACCTGGACAAAACTGTTATGAGAAGACAGAAGATGCTATCAAAAGAAACGGAGAAGGAGTTTGAAAGAGTCTGCGAACTTTATTCTTAGATGTATTTCTTATTTCTGAGACTGGTTACAAGAAACAATGACCAAAATGCTGCCAAAACTCTGTATGAGTGCAAAAGCTGTGCTATGTGCTCCAATGTCAGCATGACATTGGAGAAAAGCGTCAGTATTTATGAAGAAAGCAAAGTTGTAAAGAAGAAAAAAGATACAGGGTTTCCCATGCTGCCACTTGCATTTTTGCTTCTAAGGCCTGTTACACACTGCAGACATGAGGCTGAATCATCTGGTCCAAAATCTTGCCTCCATTTTGTCAAACATTAATGTTCTCCCTTAACATGACTTCCCCACACATTCCTTTTAAAACTGTTTTAAAACTCAATCTCAAATAGACAAAAGAACAATATAGTTTGTGATTGGGTATTTTCAGCCAGTTGGATGAGCTCTTTTATGGATTTAACTGCACTAGACAGGTGGCATAAGGAAGTTTACCTATTTCCCACAAAATTCATTTTCAGATCAGAGTTCACTTTCTTTTCTTTCTCAAGTTGCACCAGGGAAGGTCTAGATTAGATATTAAGAAAGATTTCTTTGCTGAAGGGGTAGTCCCACATTGGAACAGGCTGCCCTGGGAAATGGTGGAATCACCATCCTTTGAAATGTTCAAATAATGTGTGGATGTGGCACTTGGGGACATACTTTATTGCTGACACAGTAGAACTGGTTAATGGTTGGACTTGATGGTCTTGGAGGCCTCTTCCAACCTTAACTGGTTATATTTTAAGATTTTTTTTTTTTTTTCTGGATCTACTTTGTTTTCATTGTATTGGAAAAAAGAGGTAAATCTACAACACCATTCTCATCTGACACCAATTATAACAAAGCACACTCTTAAAAGAATAAAACAGCAATTTAAAAAAGTGGCAGGACCCAGTATATTAAAAATTCACTTTACAGCTTTGCCAAGAAAATATATCTAGACTTCAAGCCTTTAACTGGATCGGGGCTCGTACAACTGCATAGATCTTAATTGATCATGAAGCCTTCCCTGCAAAAGAACATCTTCTATTTCCCATGACAAGGTTGGAAGCTAAAAAGTTTTTGCTCTTTGGCTTATCAAACATATTTTTTTCCAGAATCTAATGAAACATGGAGAAAATAAACCCAGGGGTGGACATAATAAACTTGCTAAGTTAAAAATAATTTATTTTTTCCAATTTTGGGGCTTTGGTGAGCTGGGAGCATATAAAATTTCAAGCTTTATCACAGTCTAATACAAACCTATTTCTTACTCCCACCTACAGGAGCGAGAAAATTGTCAGAAGCGGTTTATCAGCAGGGTTTTTAGGGCTGCTCAACCTCTTGCCTATGAGCAGCAGAATATTCAAGGGAAAAGCACTTCCAGTTAAAGGAGTGGAGGGTCAAGACCAACAAGAAGGCTTTGCACAAAGTTTTTTTGCATTTTGATCATGTTGTTATGCAGAAAAGCAAAGCCAAGCACCATCTCCAGTGTGCTTTTTGGTCTTTTTTTGTGCAACCCTATTGATGAAAAACTGCTGTAGGCTCAGCAAGGATATAAGCCAAGTGGTTTGACGACTTTAATTAAGGCACAATTTCAGTTGCATGGGTAAGTGTGAGGCCCCATTATAGTAAAGTACTTAAACACAGACTTTGCTTGAAATATATATATAGTACCGATACATAAGTTAGGTTTTACTTAAGGACATTTCTCAATTACTGAGGCACTTTGAAAAAAAACTCCACCCATACCAGGCCTGAGGATAACTTTCATAATGTTGTTGAAAGTGTCAATATGTTAAAAATAAAATTCATGGAGAACTTTAGAGCCTGAGGATATCTACAGAGAAATGCAATTGGAACACTACACAATCTTGAAAATGGCTAACAATTTCGACACGCATTTCAGCTTCTATCAAAAACTTCTCATGAAGTCTGGGTTTAAAGACTGTAGGTTATGAGAAGCCATCATATTTTTACTGATGAAATTATTCAAAGATGCCCCCTAGCTAAGCCCGAGCTTGCCATCATTGATTAAACACTGGATACCAGTGAAAGATAGGTAAGAAGGCTGGTAGCCTGGGGTTGTGGTGCTAATTGCATGCTTAAATCTGCAACTCTGTAGCTTTTAACTTGATGACATTTTAAATAGAGTGATTAATAGACCTTTACTTTGTTATTTGCAATGTACAGATTTAACACCACAGGTCAGATAAAGTAGACAACATAAATTAACCACTTTATTGGCAGGTTTACACCACAGGAGCATCTGGTCCTCCCCAAATCAATTTGTACTGTAGACAGGAATCCAGTACAAGTCTTCTTTTAAATTCAAGTGAAAAAAATTAATATTAAAATTTTTCACTTGACTTAACTCTTTATCTACTTGTGTTTTTCTTAAACAGATTCTCCAAATCCAAAGTGACACAAAACATTTATCTCTAGGAGTCATGTTTACTTTTGCCTTTTCACAACCAGCATTCACCATGGGGTGCAATGGAGATTTGCTGGGCACACCGGTAGTTTTTCAGGGAAGACAACTGCAGGAAATGGGTTTATCTGTGCAGCAGATAAAGCAGTTTGCCATTTTTTGGCCTGCTAGGTCCTTTCATAGAAGTGGCACACATGAAATAACACTCTACAGTTACGCAAACTCATTTTTCTAAAGACTCTGAGGCATTAATCCTTTATCATGCTTCATTGCAATGAGGTAGGAAGGGGAACAGGCCAAGGGAGAAGAACAAATAGAATAGTCACTGGCTTGGAAGTTGAGATTTAGGGTCAAATATGAGAACCAGAATCCCCAATTTCTGCCTCTGAAGCACTCATATGGGCATCAGAGCAAGACAGTGCACTTGCAAGTGCATGTGCACTTACCTATCTTCCATTAACCTGCCTCAACTCCAGTTACTCAGCTCACCAGAGGAACCCAGCAACCACCCAACCTCCACTTTTTGATTTGGGAAGCACAAGCAAAGCCAACTGGCGGAGTGAAGAAGGAAGAGAAGACACAGCCTTGTGGCCAGGGGGATGAAATCTGCACAGAGGGCCCTGGGAGGGCTTGGAAAGGTGTAATACAGGCACTGGGCAGAGCAAGGATAATGAGGTCGGGTCCCTGCCAGTGAGCAAGCACAGGAAAAGTTAGTGCTCCAACGCATGAGGGAGTCCAGGAACATCCGGGACCCGGTGAAAAAAGACAGTTTGGGAATCAACAGGTTTGATTGGAATGCTTAGCTTCCCAAATGACGGTATTAAGATACCTAAGTCAGTTAGAGTCAGATAAAGTCACACATATTCAAAGGCAATAAATCCTACACTGCTGATAATAGGGCTTAGAAATGTTACCCTAAATTTTGTTTTCCCTGAAATGAATCAAAAAAATAAAAATACTCTCAAAATTTAAATCATCCATTCTATTTTTTTTTCTTTTTATTTTTTTAATTTTAGTTAGAGATGCTTATTGTGGCAGGCTATGCTTAGTAACGGAACCCAGTTATTTTTATACATCATCACAGAATCATACAAGGACCTGGTTTGGAAGAGACCTTAAAAGTCCTCTAGTTCCAATGCCCCTGCCACAGGCAGGGACACCTTCCACTAGATCAGGCTTCCCACAGCCTCATCCAGACTGGTCTTGAACACCTCCAGTGAATGGGCTGCCCACAGCTTCTCTGGGCAACTTGTGCCTGTGCCTCATCACCCTTATAGCCAATAATTTCTTCCTAATACCTAA
>VYZT01045456.1:0-38504 GCA_013400735.1 Pomatostomus ruficeps
CTTCAGAGCAAAACTAAATCACAACTGTTCTATAAATTGAAAGAGTACATGGCAAAAATTCCTTTATACCTAGGCAAAGATAACCTTCAACCAAATGTTGTGAACTTGACTAGCAGCAAAAGAAGTTTTTACTAAGTTTTTACTCTATCCAGTAACATCTGTTTATATTAGAGTTTTTTACAAAGGATACAAAAAAACTGCTGTATACAAGTTAATCACTACAGCAAGCAAGAATTAATTTTGTTCTGAGTAACTCTGCTATAAAAAGATACTAAAATTAGTTTTGATGAATAAAATCAGTCAGTCATTCTCATGTTTACCCTTTCATTAAACTGCTATCATTACAATACAAGCTATGCTATTGAATCATTTATGATGAAATAGAATACTTGTACTAGCATCAGATTATTCTGGAGCCTAGAAGGAGGGGGAACACATACCAGACAAACAAATTTAAGACTATTTAAGCACACAGTTACACTTGATATCAGCTATAGGCTTCGTGAGAGTTCAGAAACTACTTTTATTCTATGCTGTAGGACAAGCAAAACATGAAAAACTAAATATTTTGCTTGTGATTCACACATACCTATGAACAGAATTACAATCAGGGGTGGAAATACAAATCAGACTCATATTAGTGCTTTTATTTCAATGATTTTCCCCCCCTTACAAAAAGGGTCACTATATACTTTGGAACTATAAGAACACTGAATTATTCCAACCATGAATTAAGATACATTTCTTTTTTATAGCAGAAAAATCTATTGTGCATTTACACAACCTTGAATACAACAATATGGAATGCTGCACATGGATTATTAAAATACATTTTTAATAACTTCACTTGTACTTGAAAGTAGATTCATCCCTATTTTACTGAGGAAACAGGAACCCTGACATAGATTCTAATCCTAAATTTAAGCAGAACAGTTCATAAGACGCTCAACAAAACACCAATCCAATAGACTAAAGACAAGTGTAATAGACAAATGCTTACAGTCTGTATGACATAAACAGTGCCAGGGACTAATCCAGAGCTCCCAGGACTCCCAGCTCCTCCCGGTCTGCTGGGGCCAAAGGAAGCCTTGTCTCTGCAGGAAGAGCCCACCAGGCAGGGATGGTCTGGGATAACTTTCTCTCTGTCTTGGAAGGAATCCCCAGCACAGCCTCACCTTGCCTGGGAGGCTGAGGAAGAAATGAGAGCTCTGCTGGCAGCTTGTGAGCTCCAAGCCCACGGCTCAGGGAAGCTACAGACAGACAACAAAGCCCCCGACTGCTGTGTAGGGTCAGGAGTGACTGACAAAGGACACGTAGCACACAGCTACCTCCTAAGCAAGACAACACAGTGACCATTTTTGGCTTCTTTTACCTACAATATCCTGAGCTTCAGTCTATTTGTCAGTAACCATGTACGGGGAACACAGGCAAAGTCCCACTGAGGATCTGCATGGAAGAAGGGCTCTTGGGCAGGAAACAGCACAGAATTAAATGGAACAGAATTTCTTTCCATTAACTCAATTTTATGGTTCAGCGTTCTCTATATAGATAATTTTTAACTAAACCAAGAAAACTACTAATCTGCATATGCTGAACCTTTGTTTCATTTAAAGGGACAGAAGGAGGAACACAGCTTGCAGATCAAGATAAAAACAGGGAGATTACTTATCAGTTACTATTATGGGCAAAGCGGGCTCAGCTCAGGGAACGTTCACTTCCAAGAAACAAAAAGAAATATTAAAACAACATTTTTCCTCCCTGCATTTCCCAGGCTCAACTTCAATCTGTCATTCCAGACTCCTCTACTCAACCCAAGATGGTACAAGGGGATGGGAGTTGCAGTCAGTACACATTGGTTTTTTCTCCTCCACTCCTTCCATCTCACAGATCCACTCCACTCCATATGGGGTGCCCCATATGCTGCAGTTCTTCAGAAAATTTGCTCCAGCAGGGGCTCTCCCCAGTCTACAACTCCTGTCAAGGGAAAGCTGCTCCACCATGGACTCTGTATTGGCTCCATTCCTTCTGAAATACCTGCTCAAGCATGGATTCTGCACATGTCACAAGAAAAATGTGCCCTGATACCCGGAGCACCTCTTCCTTCTCTGTTGTTTTTCTTTCTTTTTATTTCCTCCTCCTTTGTCTGATTTTGGTTTTTTGTTTGTTTGGGGTTTTTTTGTTTTGGGGTTTTTTTTGCATTTTGCTGAAAATGTTTTCACAGAGGCACCAGCTTGGCTGATGGGCTCAGGTCTGTGGGTGGTGGGTCCACTGCAGAGCTGTCTGGAAGTGTCAAGCAGGGGACAGTCCCTGACCTCTTCCCACAGAGGACACACCTGCATTCTCCCCACTCTGCTATCAAAACCTTGACACAAATACCCAATATAAAAAACATTTAATAGAAATTCAGGAACTCCCTCAGGAGTTTACTTACTTGATAAAAATCAAGGGGCAACCTAAGACAGAAGCATATGTTTAAAATAATATACGGGGTAAAAAAATAGGGATTAAAAATCAGAATGCAACAGAGGAAATCAGTTATACAAAACTCAGTACAGGTGTGAGCTGAGACTCTACAACCCTTTATGAGATTTTTTTTAGTGAAACGAATTATTCCAATCAAACCTTTTCCACTGTCTCATAATTTAGAAAGTTGCTGATAAAGAACTTACTCCTGCCTACCAGTCTTGGACTTAGCAATGCGTAAAAAGCCATGCTCTGGTCCAAGAAGGATGCTGATGGATGCCTCAGATACAAATACTTACAGTGGGGATAATTAAACAAGCAGTGCTCCCACACACAGTCTGGAGGGTCCCCAGAGTTCCTCAGTGAAAAGTTGAGTAAATCAGATGTAATTCTGTGTCTCATCTCCTGTGCTCACTTATTCCTTTTAGACAGCTTCTGGTTAAAAAAAATCAGCAACAATTGGAATATTTGAATGGAGCTAGTCAAGCAATGAGTTACATCCATTTAACCAGCCCATTTTAAAGAACTAAGATTCATGGATTTTTAAAGTGTCAAAAAGTACCTCAATTTCTTTAAAATTATGTCACCAATGTACTTCATTTTGACATGCACACAAAAAAAACACAACCAAACAAAACAACGGCAACAAAGAAATCCACAAAAACCCAAAACCACACAAAGAACCTTGACAGCTTTTTTCAAATTTCTCAAAAACATTCTTTGAGCTGTGGGCAGAAACTAAGAATGCAAAATTTCAGCCAAGCAATAAGTTAAAAAAAGATTCAAATTATATAAAAACTGCAGTCACACAAGTCCAAATTTATTTATAGTCATAATACACTTCTTTAAAAAGTTAAACTGAAAAATATGGAAACTGAAACAAAGTCACTTTATAATGCTAATGGATCACATCAGATAGAACTGGCAATTTTCAGGCTAATAATTCACTTTATCAATATAAAAAAATTCACTGTTTATAGGTCAAGCAGTCCACAGAGTATTACAGCAGGAAGTCAACTAGATAGTATTTCCTGAAATGCTCATTACAGGGAATATGGAACAACAGTTTCGTAAAAACTAGATGAAAGAAGGAAGTGTTGAAGATAAAGATGGAATGATGACTTTCAAAGCTATAAAAGCTCATGTTGAGATTCAGGAAAAAAATCTCAGCAGCCATGGAGAATCTAATAAGTTATTTTTATTTTTAAGACATGGAACTCTTTATTCTGGCAACTAAAGCACCTCTTTTTTACATCTGCAGGTTTAACAAGAGGCAATAATTTTACAAGGCACATCTCTCAAGATATAAATTATAACAAATTTCACACTATATTGTGAAAATTACTTTTCCCTAATGTGTAAATTCTGCCTACTGTAAAAATCATGTTCCACATTATGATGATGTAAATTTCTATTTTTTTTTTTTTGCACATCAGTAGCATTTTGTTGTTCTGTAACTTTTTAAAGTTTTTCTCTCTAAAGTGATAGTTCCCAAAATACATTACACCGACAGAACTAGGATTTGAAATTTTGCTGTAAGACCTGCCAGATGTCAGTTTTGGTATTAATGGATTTCACAATACTCTCTGAGCCTTTAATATTTTCTATACTAAGAAATGTAAATCAGCTCAAAACAATGTCACTGCCACAGAGAGGTGAAGCTTTGCTGAAAAGGGTATAAATGGAAACGTAGACAAAAGGAAACTACTTTAAGCTTACTTCAAAAAGTCTGTTGGGGCTCTGCTGGCTGGAAAAGTGTTTTAAAGGTCTAAAGTACTATTGAATTGATTGTCCTTAAGTACTGGGAAATGTCCTGAAACAAAATCCTGATCCAAAGACCACTTCAGCTGTGCAAACTTCTATGTTCTTTGGAGGGTCACCCCAGCAGCTGGTAAGAAACTGGGACATAATCTGAAGGACAAATTGGTCAAAACCTCCCCACCTCTCAAACCAGACTAAAAGCTTAGAAGCAACAAAAATTTGCTATGTTAGCACTACATATCTCAAATTTTTCTTGGCCTCTTATATTCCATTTTTTCGAGATGCTTTGACACAAATTACACCATAGCTGTAGATATCAAAAGCTGCTTCTATTAAGATTTCTTCATACAAAACCAATCTTTTCTTGAGAAATAACATCAAATAATATTATACAAGTATTACCTTGTATCAATACTGTCTCCATTAAATTAATTTAATCTCCAAAAAGCTCAACTAACTTGCATATTCTAATTAATATCATGCTGAAAATAGTTAATGATGTTAAATTACAGCAATCTTTTTAAAAGGGTCAAATTTGTCGATCTGCATTTAAGCTATAAACATCAGGCATGGAAATGAATTGGTTTTGAAGTAACACTAATTCTGAAAGGTCCCACTTAAGAAAATTATTTCCTTCCACAATTTTTCTAATGTTTAATCAAGCCACCCAGCAGAAGATTAGAACTGAATTGCAGGGTTGTACCTCCCTTCCTATTGCTCTGAGCAGACCCCCCCCAATTCTCTTCCCTGGAGTTTCAGAGGAGTTCCTGTGTCCCCACCAGCATCTCCGTAGGCACACAACAGAGCACAGCTTTAACACTATGCTAATGCCAGGTTGCTTCCTCACATCTTAGAGATACTTTTATTGATGTGTAATTTAATGCCATCATATGTATGTTCCCACAGTGTAACAATTTCACATTGCACAGATCAGCACCAGTAATTGCCAAGTACTAATTCTCATCATGAGCTCACATGCTCTAGAATTTATGAGTGCTAGTTCACATGCCTCCACTTCCAATAAACAGCTGTCTTAAAAAGACACTCCACTACCTGTTGAAATTCAAAAAGATAACCTGGTGAAAAAAGAAGATGAAGCAGCTATAATGAATAATATTCAAAGCAGCATTATTTAAAATCAGTGTTATGTTTGTCAAATACAGATTGCTATACAGAATATGTAATTCTTCAGTTTCTTAAACACTGAAAGGTAACTCTGCATTCATACATGCAATTATGAAGCCACTGAAAAGTATTTCTCATTCCACTATTCCTTAACTGTGAACTGCTATGCTAAATGCAAAAGTGTTCCTGTTGTCAACACAGTAGTAAAACACCGCCATTCTTTCCAGCAATACTGACACATTGTAACAGAGTCAGTGCTTTTAATTATGATAAAGTTTCAAGAGACTATACCCCTTTTCACATATTCAAAATTAAACAGCAACATGAAAATTATTCATGTAATTTTCATCTATTATCAGGAAAGCTGGCTGTTAGAGGGGTACAAAGAAGTAGTTTTTAATGATAGAACAGACTCAGAGGTGCACAAAGGATGGGTGTAAGAATGAAAGATCTGATGCTCGTTACCAAAGAAAGAACAGAGGACAGCAGCAACGCAAATTAACATGACTAGGAGTTGTAGAAAGATGGCACATTTTATGCTTGTAAAGGAGGTTAAAAAGCCTCTACAACAAGCAGCAGAGGAATACTCAAAAGGAAATTAATCACCTGCATTTCAGAACACGATAAAGAGAATGTGCCATATATAGCATGGAGTTCACACAGATCAAGGAAGATAAAAAAGAAATAAAGCAAAAGCACTTCACTCAATGAACACTATTTATTCTCTACACCCTCAGGCAAGATTCTCTGGAAAACATAGTGTCATCATGTAATTAAAGATGGTATCACACACTGCACATACAACACGGCCGGATTGAGGTTACCTGCATCATCTGAAATCAGAGCCTCTCAGATCATTTTAATGGCTTTTGCAAACAGGCTAAACACATGCAAATATTCCAGATGGATGCTGAATGTCATCTTTACTGCTGGGTAATCAGAGATCACAAATACATAGAACATGCTCACACAGGATGCTATTTCTCAACACCTGAAAGGATGAATAAATTTTAGTATTTTCCTGAAGTTACAGCAACAAGCTTCTGCTACCTTTTTATCATGCACAACATACACATAAAAAATACTTCGTAGAACGCAGCTAGAGCAGCAAGATATTGCACTTCTCACAGGAAACTATTCATGCTGCCTTCCATCCACCAAGAAGAATTAATCATCTCTTCTGCAAGTAGAAAGCATGTCTTTGTTTGGTGTCCAATTCATCTGTTATACACAAAACTTCTAATATTACAGTTGTTTCATTCAACTGTATTACTTATGACAACCTCCCTAATGGTATTTTTCACTAAATATATAGAATCAATTTTATTTTAAAATGTATTCAATGAAAATTGTTTCTAGTTTTTAACCAAAGAAGATAACCACATGGTTTTTATTTTTTTAAATGTAAGCAAAATAGTCAATTCTTATTCTTACATGAAATTTAACTGTAGGACAATGTCACACCTTCCTAAAGGGAATGGTCTCTGTTACAACAGGCACAAGCTCCAAAAATACTTTTGCCTTTAAATTCTACTTGTAGTGCCACAAAAAGAAAGCAGATAGTCACACACACCAACATGGAGTGAGTATTTTCTTACAGAACCAATTTTTCACAGAAGTTTAGTAAGAGAAATATTGTCTATAAAAGAATATTCTTTTAATACTAGAAAAACAACCGTACAAAATTAGTATCTATTCTAAACTATGAAAAGAGAAACAAAATACTTATTATTTAAATACCTCAAACACCTGCCCAGTAGACAGCAACTTACTACAAACAGCTAAAGAAACAAAAACCCTTTGATAACAATTGAAGTCCCCTTAGAGTAAACATGATTAAGTGGAGGATAAGTTTTGTCCAGTAAAGGAGAGAAGGACACCTTGGGTATTTTTTTCAATACAGCAATATTTTCTTAAAGTGGGAAGAGAAGACTTTCGTCACCAGTAAAGGTCTTCCTGTTTCATCTGGCAGAGGATTCCAGGGAGAAAGCCAGTGGCATGATCAGGCTTTCTGGCTGTAATCAGTTTGCCTCACATTTAAGAGTGTTTTACTTAAACACAGTAACATAAGGAATTTTCTCCAAAAGACGCTGAAGTGGAATGTCAATTATAATGCTGCTAACACTGAAAATACATGTTCAACCACTCCAAAATTTTGAAAGAAGGCAACCCATAGTAAGTAACTGATATACAGAGTAGGGATTGTTTTCAAAAATGTCTTTAACCATGGCGTTAGAACAGGATTTAAGCTCATACAGTGTAAACAGCATGAAGCAATAAGGAAACAAGGCTTTTGCTTTCCTCTCCTGGCAACAGGATTATGAATGCATTTTATCTTCAGCCTTACCTCACAGAATTCTTTCAAAAAAAAAATTTAATTTAATCTGTACAGAAAATATTCCAGTTCTAGAAAAAGAAAATGAGATGCTGAAATCACACCTAGAGTTCAAATGAAAATACTGATTAACAGTTCAGCATCACTGTATGTTATACTCCATAATATTTTTTAAGAAATGGCCATGAATAATTCAAGTCTCTGTTTTCACCCTTTCATGTTCTCAAAGCTGGTATCAGACAGAATAAATAATAATACAAATAAGTCCACTAACTATAAGCTAGCTTGTCTAAAGAAAACCCTAATGTTATTAGACTTGGCATAACTACCTTGCCCCGTTTCCATGAAGAAAACATGCATCTGTGTCCTGTACTGGACGACTTTGTCTGTCCTCCAGGTATGCCCAGAGGGCAATGTAGGCTATAATGACCCATCTGTTCACTACTGGCAAGTGGCAAACTTCTAATGAAGACAGATGTGGGTCACCCTGTACAAGAAGGCTGCAGGGTGCTAATGAATCCACCTAATGGTCACTACCTGCCTCTGCTGACTGATTGATGAGCAAAAGGGTTAAGCTTCAAAAGCACAGACAAGTATTTCAGGTAATCATTAGTCTTACCAGGACATCTCTGTCACACTGCTCAATACACACACACACACCTACTTTAATGTTGTCTTCTCCCATTTAAAAAAAAAAAAAAATAAATCTTCTATTATTTTACTTCAGACAACGTGAAATAACCTGAAAAGCTCGACAAAAGATCTCATGAAAGTTTTGCTGCTGTTATTACCCAGAGAAATACGAGTTTCCAATATTCATAGGAATTTATAAACACGACCTCTGCCACTAACAGCAAAACAAAAAATCTGAAAGGAAATAGCTACTAGTTACAAAACCCTATAGCTATTCATCCTTTCTAAATACTGCAATCCAACAGCAGTATATGAAAGAACTTTTTACAGTGAACTCTTCCAGTGAACACACAGACCTCAAGTGAATGGATTTTTATTTTTTTCAGTAACAGTTACTACAGAAGCAAGTGAGGATTTGACTCATTCTGTCAATTTCTTCATGAAGGTGATGGCACCACAAAAGCCAGACACTCGTGACAAAATATTGCTGGAGATCCAACCATTCATCAATTCAAGCAGTGAGCAAATGTAAGGAAGAGTTACCATGGGGAAACTCGAGAGAGTGAAGTTCTCTAGAGAAAAAGGAAAGGGGCAGTGGGGGAAGAAAAAACCACCACAAACAAAACAAACAAAAAGCACACAGTCAGCCAAAACCAGCCTATAGTGAAAAATGTTATGACTTTGAGCTAGTGTGGGGTGAAACCTGCAGAGAACATTGCCATCTGCCAGGATTCACCAGGATTTTGTTAATAACCAGCTGCAACAAAGCAAAGTCAAGCACTACCCAGAAATACAGAAAAGTAATAAAATCATTCATAATGTTAAAACTAGAAAGAAACTATTTTATGCTTTTGAGGAGAAGTGCCTCTCTTGCTTTCAGAACCAAATTCTTTTAAAAACGCCACACAAGAATGTACCCATTTAATTTCTGATGTGACTTTACTAACAGTAGCTAGGAAACACAATTTACCAAGTGCTGCAAATTATCGACTGTTAAAGATTTCTTACCAGCTATACCAGGCCATAGTATACAAAAAAACAATCCTGTAGTAACATTAAACCAACAATACATTGCATCAGTATCTGGTCTTACAAAAAAGCAGAAGTCAGCCCTGCTAGAAAACAACATATTATTACTTGCTATGCTCACCTGTTGAATAACCTTTAATACACCCAAGTAACCTCATTAGACATCCACACTCCAACTGTAAACTGAATATCAAGATCCCAGCACATTCATTTTACAAGGCTCAGTACATTCTTGCAGGGGAGGGGAGACCCTGGCATTTTAGGAAAAGATGTATTTGAGAAGTAAAGAGAATTGTTACGTCCTTATCCTAGGCTAAAAAGTAAAGTGAAGTTTAGGCTTGATAGGAGTCACGTAATGTTTATCTAGGTCATAACCTGGTAGGAATTCTCAAAGTTTTGAAAAACAAAAGCTAACACTGAACAACCTTTAACTCCCAGAATTATGAAAACCAGCCTTTTCACTTTTTTTAACAGAATTGGACATAGTTGTAAATCTGGTCTATGTGTTGAACTTGCTTTTTCATCCATATAAAACTAGTGAGTTGGTGACACTCAAAAATTTACCTTGAGTATAAGCCATGATTTCTAGTAAATATAAGGAAATTTATGCCTACTCTGTGAGGTTATAAATTACAGTTTTGCCTAATATATGCCAAGGCAGACTCCAGTGTAAGTTCCCTTTTCAAACAGATTTAAATTCACAGATGATTTACTGTTGTTCCCAGAAGAGAAATTATTAAGCAGCCTCAGAATTTTGCCTGAGGCAACAGAAGCTCTTCAAGATCCAGTAACTCCAATATACAAGAACCTGAGAATTCTATTTTGCAAGAAGCTACTAATGGTACATACAAGATGAAACTTGCTATATATGCTGAATCCATTTATGACAGGTGATTTCACTGTTTTATTCCATGAAAGCAAGCTAAAAGTAGTCAGATAAGGGGGGTGAGGGGGAGCCCACCAAAACAAAAAAACCCTCTGGGAGCGAGGGGCATCAAACAGAGGCGAAGTGCTGCAAAAACAGCAGTTGTGCATTCATGGGCTTATTCACAATTTCACTGGCAAATGAAAGCTACCACAGTCTAGAAAAATGCCCTTTAACATTTAAAAAGAAACCCAAGCATTAATATCATCATGTGCAGAATATTCTGGAGAGGACTGCTCTGTTTTTCACTTAGCTCACTTGCCATATGAGGACCTGCAATTTATAAATGAGAAAAACTTACAATTCCAGTAAAATCTGCTTGTTAGGCACACATTAACCTGTGCTCTATTTTTCTCCATTACATCCACTTTCCTTTAAATGTATAATTACAATTGACAAAGTAGAGAATAGCTTTAAAAACTTACAGTCCACACAGAGAAGACATTCTTATGTGGTTGAAATTAAAGACGACAGCACATGGAAACCTAATACTGTCTATCAATTAGGTCCTCCCATCACAGAAACCTAATACTGTCTATGAATTAGGTCCTCCCATCACCACACTTTTTTAAAGTCCTCTGGCCAAAATATCATTCCTCTGCAGACACATCCTTCACTCATGTAGCATTCTTTTTGCAGAAAAGACAGACTCAAGTTTAAAAAAAAAAAAAAAAAAAAAAAACATCTGTTTTGATTTTAAAAAGGGAAGAACANAAAGCTGTTGTGTACTTAAATAGTGCAGCACAGCCATTAAAAAAGCACTGAAAGTTAAGACTGCTTAGGGAACACTGCTGTCAGTATTCATAGCTTCACCTGCAGACTGACTTAAAGACAGAACTGTGAGATAAAATGTGTTGATATTATAGGAAGGAAAACTGATAAAAAAGAGCCATGAACAAAACTTCTGGAACATGTGGTCACACATCATCTGAAAACAAGAGATGGTTCAAAGGACACCACTAGTGATCAGGTGGCCACAAATATGGTGGGGGAGGAGAAAATGCTCTTTCCAAATCTCACTCCATTTCCTTACATTTTATCTTCAACTCACGTGGAAGTAGTTGTTACACCTTTCCTTCCCTCCTTTCTAAAGATGCCCATCTTCAGAGATCCATAGGAATAGAGCAGATCAATAGCTTGTGTCACAAAGAGTAATGGAGCAGTACATCCACAAGGTACTACTTTTTTCCAACTATTTTAATTTAAGAAAATGAATCAGACATTTACCAGGCTGGCAAAAGATATAATCTCCAACATAGACTCAGTTGTGTTGGAAGGAAAGTTGAGTTGGAAAAGTCTTGTTTTACTTAGCATGGCAAGTGAATACATTTCATAGGAGTATAGATGTTGAAAGTTCAATACGGACAAACGCATAAACACAGTAATGAAATGGCAACTGAACTGGTGAGTTTTTATTATATCCCTCCACACCTAAATGTTCCTTTTCTCAAAAAATAAAGGAATTGCCAAGGTGCCGCCGGCAGGGGTACTAGGCAGCCGCCCGTGGTTTCAGAGGCTTGCTGAGTTGCTTCAGACGCAGGAGGGCTGGCGAAGGTCCAGCAGGAGTTCACCTAATCCACCGATGTTCCAGGCATGCAGAGGAAGGAGAGACAAGCAGAGGGGCTTTCCCAGATGGTTTATTCAGGCACCAGGTTCATGGCAGGGAAGCGCCGGCACAGCGTCTTAGTTACATATATACCAACATGAGGGAGCAGGGGAAGGTACAAAACATCCTATGGGATAGGGATGCGGGGTTTGAATTTTGTGGGCTTGCAGNAGAGAAAGGAGGTTGATCAAATTTATGTGTCTTTGGTAAGAACTCTTTCAAAAGGTGCACAAATTTGTGCTAGGCCAAAGCATTTCTCTTCTAATCTTGATTATAGATGGATTTAGAAATTACATTATTTTCTCACTCTTTTCAGAAAACTTCTATATAGTTGAATATTAATACTACTAAGATTATTACTAGTGAGTCCCCCTTTATTCTTTACAGTAACTAATACAGCTGATTGGTTGGTTTTTTTTTTTTATTTGTCTAGGAACATTCTCTTTCCCATTACTCTCATAATTTTCCTCTAGACAGGCTCTGATTGGCCTCCCCATTTTATACTTGAAATATGCTAGAGGTGACACCATAGTGCAGATAAAGCTTGCTCTTTGTAGCACAGCTCACAAGAATTATTCCCCATTCATTGCAGGCCAAACTTCTATGCACATATCCTAATACAACATCTGGCCATTTTCCCTTTTTCACAACAATGCCACAATTTTTACACACATACAGCCTGAAGATTGTTGTTCCTTGGCATTATTCAAGGTATTTGAAACAAAGCTGCCCGTGAAGTCATCTGTATGGAGGAAGAAATGAGAACCTGGCAGCACTTTTCCAAGCTGTACACATCTTTCTTTTTACTGTATCAGCAGCACTACCAACTGAAAGCTGTGTTTCCAGTCCTTCCTCTGAAATTATTCAAGAAAATATTATTTTGTGTTTGCTCAGTGAAAGTTATTACAAGAAGTATCTTTAGAAGCCTAATTTTCTTAAGATAAAGTATCATAGTGATTCTGTTATAAATGAAAAAAGACCCAGTTCTATGAACTTTTCACCACAAAATGGGATGGTATCACATTTTTTAAAGCATCCAGGTGAAAGCTTCACATTTTTAGTTCAACTTGGTTTTTTTTTTCTGAGATGGTATAAGCCCCTTGCTTTCTTTCCTACTTCCTAGTAGGAAAACAGCCTACACATGCTTTTTAAATTATAAGCCATTTCATTAATTCCAAGGTGATAACACTTAACATTAAGCACATACTTAAGAACACAAAAAATTAGCTATAAATACATTAAGATCAACAAACTATTTACGGACTAATTTAAGTCCTCACAATAGACATGGACATAACTTCCTCATTGCATAATGATTACTTTCTTGTAATGCAAAGGAATCAATTATACCTCAAAAAATGCCAACATTAGTTATTTGTTCAAGTTTGATTTACATTCTATATGTGTTTATATATAGATATTAACATTTGTTTTGCCAAACTCTACATGGAAATTCTCTGGCATGGCCAGCTTGGATGCTTCTGTTCTCTCAACCCTTCACATGGTTTTAGTATATATATTTTTAAAGCTGCAAAATATATTAAAGCACGTGTATAAGCCATTCTTAAATTCAAAATCTTTTCACTTTTTAAAAAAGTTATTTTTTTGTATTGTAGATGTATTAAAGACAGTATCTCTTGTCTGCTTTTTTTAAATACATTTGCTTTTCAGGATGTTATTGTGAGCAGAGAGAGCTAGACAAAATGAGAAAAAGAATGGAGAGAAGTCACTCTGTAAAGTGTTCTTTAGTTTGTGTTTGCCTGATTTTATTATCCTTTCACTTTAAATATAAGCAAAACAAAATCTACAACTCCATCCATACTTTGAGAGATTTTTTCCAGCACTTTCAGCAAGCCTGCTGTACCTCCCCAACTGTACTACTTTATTTTTCACTTTCTTTAGCTAAAAGATACAGTTTCTTATAAAATTTTATCTTTTTTTTCCCTTAAGAAATCTTTGGGAGGAAGGGAGCAGGGGGAGAGAAGCAGTTCACAATGAAACAAAGTTATCACACAATGTTACAGCTGGCAGAAATTACATTCTAAAATGAGGGAAATCCTGTAAACTTCACTGCCTCCTTTTATCTTTTACTCATTAGGATATTTTTATAAATTTATTCATAAAAAAATGAGGAAAAATGTTATATTGACCATATTAAAAAAAAAATAACACACCTAAAATGCATTATACAGACATTACAGCAAAACCAAACATTGTTACCTTTAGAAATCCTAATTCAAGCAGAAAAAAAAAAATCCAAATATTTTAAGACATCAAAACTTCAATAAGGTAATTTGGGAAATCCTTTTTTTTTTGGAAAAGAAACCCTGTCTTTTCCAGAAGGGACACTGTGACAAATAGGCAGTTACAGCTGCACATTTTAACATTTGTGAATCTAAATTAGAATGAACTGATGATTAAAAACACTGCAGTTTGCAGCCTGGTCTTTAGAGGAAAAAATGGATATGTTTTCAGGTTTAGGAGTAAATTCATCCTTTCTTGGTAATTTTTAACCTATTAGTCAGTCTTAACCAGGTGTGACTAAGAACCTGCAGACTTGTTGACATTAAATTAAAGTTTTGAGAAAAGGAGGGCTGTGGAAAGATATTGCTCTGATTAATGGGCTGCCCTGTAAGCTCAAGTCTTAGCAGAAATCTGTGGGTCTGCAGCAAAGTGCTATGAATGTCTTTAGAATACAAAAAGCATAGATTAGCATGGAATCTGTCCTGGGCACTAGTAAATCCAATCCCAAAGCTCAGGGTTAAGTTTGGTTCCAAGAGTGAGGTTTCCAGTTCCCACGTTCAACCCCAAAGCACATGGTAGAGTGCAGCTAAGTGTTCCCATGACTATTTCCCACACACTCCTTTGACCTGTGGGTACCATTCCAGCTCAGGACAAAAAGCTGGTTTTAATCTGCTCGGTTGTGCTCTCCATACCATGAAGAACTGAGATGTCTTTAAGGTAATTACAACACACTGTTCATCAGCTTCAATTACTGGGACGCACTCTTGGCTTTAATTCTCACCGAACATGTCTTTTCCTCATGATTTTTTAATAATAAATTTGTATGCCTTAGCACGTAACAGAAATATGAAAAGAATATTGTAATCAGACATTTTGTGTAATTTGAAAACATGAGGCAACACTTATTCATCAATTCTTTATTGAACTTTAAAGCTAGATAGGGAAAAACCCCACATTCTCTTCCTCTCCTAACATGCAGTAAAATACATCTCTTTTTTTATCAATTCGTGCCTACAAAGACCGGTTTTTTCCTCTCTCCTGAATTTATCTAGTTTTCTGCATTGCTTCTTCCTTAGTAAAAGCAGTGCTAGGCTATCTTGACTCATCTCCTTGTGTACCCCTTTACATCATTCCTTGTTCTCTTATGTCATGGGCAGATTCACACACCCAAGGAAGACTGGACTACTTTTTTAGGAGTTAAAGGATGCAGCATAAAAGAGCCAAGAAGGTAAAACCTTACAGTTAAATCCTTGGAATCCCTCAGCATGGCACACATCTGATCACATGCCAAGAGAGCAGCTGCCTCCCACCAGTGCAGCTCCCCTCATTTACGTCACTGGTCAGTCCTTCAGTTTTGTTGGGATTTTATCAGTGAGACAAGGTAGTAACTTCCTCATTAATTATCACCTGAGAATATTCCAAATAGGGAACCTTGGTTCAAAGTGTATATTTGAAAGACATCCTTGCCATTTCAAGAGATCTCAGCTTTTGCAAGTTTATGCCATATTAATAAAAGTGCTTTCAGGATTCTCTGTGCAGAGATGTAACAATCTTAGTTATAATAGCCTTCAGTTGCAAGGTTTGTGTGCCAAAAATAGTGATTTCTCCTCAGTTGTGCATCCACAGGTTTTCAAAATTCACAAGTCCCATAGACAAACTTAACTTAATTGAATTTTAAGAAAATTAATTTCATGCATGTGAAAAGTCATTTTCAGATTTTTCTCAAAACTATCAACATTTCTGCCCTTTGCACCAATAACATCAGTCACTTGTTTCATGAAACCCTATTAGTTACTTCTAGTGCTCAACTTCCAAAAGCAATGCTCGGTGTTCTGTCACTTATGACCTTAAGCTGGTAGGATCTGTCCAATTTACCTTACAATCCTTTATAGTCACACTGAGTCAAAGTAGAAAAACTAAGAATGTACAATGACAAGAAGTTTTACACCTAAAACGCATTTTGCTGGAGAGATGGAAAACACAGTCAAAAGAGAAAATACAGGTGGGTGTAGTGAAGTACTGATTTTTCAAATTTTTCTAACTACAATCTCTAAAAATAAAAACATATAAAGAACATTTTAAAATAAATTATTCTTACATAAGAAAAAGAGTATAGAGAAGCTGAAGCGGTTGCCTGTAGCTAAAGTCTTCTCCCTGCATGCATGCCTAAAGGATCCAAAATTCTGCCAAGCAAGGTAAAGCCCCTGAAATATTTCATTTGTTCAGTTTAAAACAAAGCAAAACAGCACAGGAAATTTATTCTGAATATATTTTCACGCATATTTATCGAATCCTGACAAATGCTGAGAGGCATCACGAGTCATTTGATTACAATTTTGACATATTCCAAAAGTGTGTGAAAATCCAGAATCACACAATGGGTAAAGTTGGGAGGGACCACCGTGGGTGGGTGACATTGGGTTACCCGGTCTAATCTCCCTCCTCATGAAGGGTCATTCCAGAGCACATGGCACAGGATTGCATCCAGACAGTTCTTGGATACCTTGGAGACTTCACAACCTCTCTGGACAATCTGTTCCAACTTCACAATTTCTAAGTATAAAAAGCTTATGCTCTTAAATTATTTCAGAGGATTTACACTGAAGTAGGAGAGGGGAAAGAAAAAAAAAAGCTCATGAATTTTTACTCTTAACTAGTTAGAGGGGTTTTTTTTCATTTTCAATATAAATTGCAGGGGTTTCTTCATCCTCTTATAAAAGCCTAACACCTGGAATCTGGGTATAAATTAGTTTTCAAATAGTAGGAAAAGGCTGAAGTGCCATTACCTCCTTTTCTTCCTGTAATTCTATTACTGTGGGATGAAGAGGTCATATTTTTTCTTGCCTCATTTTTCCTTGCTGTTGACTTTTTCATAACGCAGTGCAGCTTCCCTTTAGAAAGTTAAAGGAAAGATTTATGGGTCTTCATTTTTAAATGCTTATCTAAATACATTTAGTGGAAGCCTATTCTATTACAAACAGCTGCTGTTTGCAATAACTAATGAAAGCCAAGATTGCTCGCTGAGGGGAGGGGCCCCACAACATTGCACAATTATGCAGTAAACCCAAAGAAGCAACACAAGTCTTGTTTCAAAAATGGCAAAATCATGCAGTTATTACCACAGGATGATTCTAACAACCACTCAATGCAGAAAAATAAAAATCTTAAAGTAAAGAAAGCATACCATGTTTCAGCTGTTACCCTAACACATGTCAAACAAAGCTTTAAGTGAGTTATGACTCTCTAGCTCTAATTATGAGACTTAACATTGTAATTAGCTAAAACAGGTCTAGCTACATCACAGATTTTTAAAACTCTCTTGCTAGAAGCAATTCTCTAGAGAGCCCTTCTATTACTAATTTTAGGGAAAAAATCTTCAAAGGAAATCACTTTAAATACTCAAGTAGTTTTTATGACCACTTCAAATGACATTCAAATAAATCTGGCCAAGACACTGGAAAGGATTTAAACCATGGCAGATGCTTGCACAGCAAATTAAGACCAACCAGCCTACAGATAATGCAATGAAGTTTATTTTTAAAACTTCTCTTTCCAGCTTCTAATGAATTTAGAGTTGCAGTCTGAAAACTTAGGCCAACTCAGCTGCTTGGTTAAAAATACAGATATAAGTAATCTTTATTTTTAATTCTATTCAGAAGTTTCAGAGACCCAGGCTTCCAAAATACATGTAGAAACGACTCAGGCATAAACATCAACATTTAATTAACATTATATTTTTAAAAAGTACCTGCAAGGTGTAAGACACTATAAGAGGAATAGACAATTTAGGCATTGAAGGTCAGAATCACAAAGATGAAATCTGGCAATGTTTGGGATTTATGCCAAAGTGTCATTTATAACAAACACGGGAGCATAGCTTACCTACAAACACAACTAACATCAGGCAGCATATTGATCATTTTGCTGCTTAAACCAACCTGCAGAGTCACTGAATGAGGTTTTAGAATCTTGTTTGTTCCAAACTTTTCACACTAACTTCCTTTCTCACTTTCAGCTTGAGAATAGGATACACAATCTGAAGCTGGAAGTCTTTTTTTTTGTCTCTTCCAGTCTGAAACTGGAAGTCTTTTGTTGTTGCTTTTAAAAGAAATTCAAGTTGGTCCTCTGTACTTTTAAGACACACAGAGGAGGAAGCAATGGTCATACACACATTTTCTAGTTTCTTAATGGCCACTCATACAGCAGTAGAAATATATAGTCTGGAGCATCTTAATGAGCACCTCTACAGGAAGTTACAGACATAAATGAGATGCTGTCCTCTTAACACAAGGCCATAAGCTCAGCCAGGAAAAATACTTCCTTACATCCTATTTAACAATGAACCATTTGGCAGTCAAGAGAAGGGGCTAAATTAAGGATTAGTTAAATGAGGACTAATTTTACTATTTGGCTTCCCTGCTTCTCTCAGGATCTTAAATTCCACCATCATTTTGACCTTCACATCCCTTAAGAAATTGTCCTTTTTCATCAGTAACAAGCCCAGCAGGGCATCCCTCCCAGCTCAGACTCACTCAGGGATCTGTTTGGCTCTGTCCCATAGCGCTGAATGGCCCAGGGGCTCAGGAAAGAACTGCTGATTGCTATTCAGGAGCACTCTCCTCAGAGCACATTCTAATGTGCAAAAAGGCTATCAAGTGTGGCAGAAGACCAGCCTAGATGAGTCAAAAGCTCAACTAAGTTACTGAAAGTAGATCATATTTTTTACAAGCCATCAAGTATAAAGTAAATTGGCTTTCAGTAAAGGAAACCTTTAAAAATGTGTTCACTGCTCTGAAACCACAGCAAAATTAATAACTGTAAGGATTAGATTTCCAGTGAAACAAGGAGAAATGTCTGCACATATGAAAAGAAAGTCTTCATGAAGCGTAAGAGCTCTTGAACAGCAAATGAGCCTGACTGCCGCAAACAAAACAAAAGGCAAAAAAGCAAAAGACAATCAACACATATTAGCACAATGCAAATAAAACAAAAAAAAAACCCAAATTAATTCTAAAGAATAAATACCATACTTTTTGAATAAACAGATAAAAAAATAAAACATCCTGGTTTATTGTTATTTACTAAGTTACATCATATTGCCCAGACCTGGCCCATCTTGAGGTTTAAACTCACACCTTTTTCCAGTTAAATGATTGAAATGCATCCTTTATATTTCAGGGCAGAATAAGTAATACACAAGAACAGAAAGGAAAAAATTAATTTGTCAAAGAATTTTGCAGTTTCTTGGCCAATTATTGTATAAACATCACTTAGATGCTTGTAGTGAATCTTATTCATAAGGCTGTTTGTTAGGACATTTTTTCACTAGTTATACCACAATTACAATATAAACCACACAGCAGTTTAATTTTGTTACCTTCCAAAAGTCTTCAAGCAGGTTTTCCGCAAATTTTCTCACTTACACATCTCCACCCTCAATCCACCCTCGGTGTCACTGTCCCATGCAAACAAATAGCAATTGTTAAGTTCATAATTCTCTAATACTAACAAGTTTATTTCACTAACAGCATTGTGATGGGCAATGCTGAAACCACAGAGAACAGTAACTCCGGTTATTACCTAAGAGAGCTTTGAGGATTTACAACTACAGTGGCTGTCCGTCAGGGGAGCAGCTTCTGATTCCAGACAGCACATTTCACTTTAGAAACAAACCTTTTTGAAAAAATATTTTCTTATTTATTCAAGTTAGGCTTCTTAAGTCATACACAACACATTGAGCAGAGCACAGATATCTCCCAGATATGCAGTGATGATTGTCATAGAAAAGAGTACTGATTAAAAATTAGCTTCAAACTACATGGAGCAGAATGCACAAAGATAGCAAAAGCAACAAAATTCAGGTTATCATTGTCCACATCAGTCAGACCTCAGCACTGCAAAGCTGCTCAATGGCAGCAATTGGACTTATCTGTCCAATTATGCTTTCTGCACACATCTGCATAGTGGTCTTTCCACACACATCCAGCTGTGGTCCATTTTAGAGATGTTATGGAAGTTAGAGCAGCAGAAGCAGTTCCTCTTAGTGGTATATAAAGGTATATGGTGAGGTATATAAAAATGTACAAATTTTATGTTCATGTAGCATCATTTTGTTCTCTTATATGCTTGTGTCATACTTTCCCCTCTCCAAGATGGAGCCTAAACTGCTGGTTTCCAAAATGAATACATTTAATAGTAGTCATGGCTTGGAAATGGCTGAATAGAATGCACTAAGCTGGATAGAACACATCTAGCTTGAGCTTGTCAAAGATCTGTACAAATATTTCCCTTCCCATCATTACTAGCTTTTCAGCTCCATGTTAACTCTACGCACACACACACATATATATATATATGAAATTCAGTCGCCTGTAGGCAGAGTGTGTCTTTAAACATCAGAAAACAACTAGTTCAGCAAATACATTATATATGTAAAATTTCACTCACTAATTCTAAATCCATCAAAACGATTCACAGCATGTTTGACATGATTTCTAACAAATTGATACATCTGATACTACAGAGAGAACATTGACAGTTACATGCTGGCAATGATGCTGGCTACCAAAGAGTATCATCTTTCTAATATTGGGGGGGGGCAGGGAACCAAAACCACTTTGCTACCAGTAAAAGAATGTGCACCCAGGATCAGCCTGCACATTTCTATAATTCAATAATTTTAGCATTGAAGTCAGTCCCATTTCAGAAAAACAACTCAGTCATATTTTTCCTTCGTTATGCATAAATGACTTCAGGATTCTGAAAATACCAGTTACCATCTTCCTCAGATTCGATTCCTTTTTTTATAGATATGTAGCACCTCTATTTCCAGAGTATGCATTCCCACAACCTCACAATAATGAAATATGTAAGCCTGTGGGGTTTTTTTCCCTTAACATGTTACCTTTTCCTTGTAAGAAAGAAAAAATAAAAAAAAAACAGAAAGAAAACCAAAAATAATTTCCTTGCTCATACAATTCCTCCTCCTTCACCATTTAAAGAAATTTAAGATGATCATTATTATAAAGGAAGCATGAGAGCTAAACTGAATTTTCAGAGTAAAAGGGTGACAGCACCATCAAGTGGTTCTGTAAGGCACTATTTATTACTGGTTTAATGCATGGTAGAACAAAAAAATATTACTGTTCAGATATGCACAAAATGTTCTTTTTAAAACTAGTTTTAATTGTGACAGATGAGATCCTGTAGAAGTATAATTTATTTTGAAGTCTATAATAAGGATAAGCATATGTAATTTTTTATATGGGTAATTCTGTAGAATTACTTACATTTGATTACAATACTAATAAAGGAAATGCACAATATTATTATTAATGGAACAGAACCTTTCTCATGGCAGGAAAAGTCTTGTATATTGTAACCACACCGGTGGGGGTCTCCCAGAGCTGGATGGCCCAATCTCCAGCACATCCTCTATGACCAGGGAAAATTTCGAGCAGATAGCAGCCTCACATCAGTTAGACCTCATTTCTGTGGCAACTAAAAATGTGACATGGACACCAACCTGAATCCCACCCAGAGGGGCATCAGCTCTGAAAAAAGAGAAGTCATTTGTGTGTCTAAAGGAATGAGATTAAATTACTGACCATAAACTGTAAAAAAACAAAGCCTTGCTATGGAGATTAAAACCTGCAGATTGCCATTTTACTGTGAGATTATTTGTCCATGTACCCACTATGGCTGTACTTGCTGCTTCTCTCTTCTGGGGGCAGCACTAGGTAAGTAAATGAACTTTACACAGAACAAGAGTAGTACATTTCAACATATCTTAAATATAGTAAACATTTCTAATACCACAGTATTTGTTTCCATGATAATGAAATATATATACTTCCACAAAGAATAAAGCCTTCTGTGTTTTGCAAATCTAAACTTTAAAAATAAATTTTAAACAAGTAGTCATTCTCTCATTTTTTTGCAGATGCTGCTTCTTTGTATATGTACCCTATTACAGAGCAGTAAGCCTCACATGATTAAAAAAAATTTTAAATTATGAGCAACTTCAAATATCGCAGCTGACTGCACTGAAGAACAAGGATTCTATGATTAAAAACTGAAATGCCAAACTAAAAATTAGAAGCCATCTCTGCTTTTAAAACACTGGTCACACTATGTATTCTTAAGGAAATTTATTTATTTGAATCCCTTGTTAATTCAAATGAATGTATGTTTCCAAAAAAAAAAAACATGAAGGAGAACCTTGCTATCTAAATATGTCATCCAAACAGATGACAGGCATTTCTAGCCATATTCCAACATCCACAGAAGAATGCTCAGCACATCCTCACTCTACATTTACTCTACTTACTGCATAATAGAAAAATACATTTCAAAAGGCATTTTTAACAGAAAGATATAATAATCATTTGTATACTTAAATTTATGTATGTAATTGAGTCATTTAGACTGAAATCTGTGCTTGCTATTCCCTAGGAAGCCAATATATATACATACATATATATATGTACACCCTATTATTTAACATTTAAACCTTCAAAAGATCCTAGACACCTGACAAGCTCTAGTTTGACCAAAGTCTCTATGACATTTTAATAGGCATGATGCAGAAACTGAGAGCAGAGTTTCAGAGGTAAAAAAGAAACGGGTTACAGCAATTAGATCATATGATTTCTCAGTTACAGTTTTGCACATAATGATGTCTCCATTAAAGTAAAATTTTATGGCATAGTAACTCAGTTCCTGAAGGTAAAACAAAAAGAGTATATTCTTAAAAGATCTGCTCAAGGAAAGATGGCAGTTTGACCACTTTTTTTAAACGGCACACAGTAAATCATATCTTTGCAAATGAAATAATGTTCTTAACAAGTAAAATATAATACAATTTCAAGGCATCAAATTAGAACATGAAATTGATGATAGAGTATTTTTTTAAGTAATGACATCAACTTCTTTCTAAAGTCATTAGGTTCCCCCCAGCCTTGAACACAGCTATGTAATATGAAAACATGAGGAAGGACTAATGATAGTTCCCTGCAAATAACGTGCATGAATTGATAGCGTGATTATGCATGCATCTGGATTAAGAAAACATGCAACATTAGCTTCCAAAAGGACAAACATGACATAAACCAGGAAAGTGGCATGTTCAGGATACCTTCAGTGACAAAACTCTTAACTTCTGCACAAGTCTGTGTTTGATCTAAAATGTTCAAAGTGGTCCACTGTAAATCACATCTAAAGGCACGCACATTACTTAAGAGTAACTATGAGGTTCTAAGCACTTCTAAACGATATAAATGTAATTTTACTATTCACCTTCATTTTAAATTGCCAAGAAGCATTCATAAAAAATTAATATCTTATTCTGTCCAATGATACTAGCAGTGAAATACTAGTGATGACACTAAAATGACACAGTACTAGTGATGTTAGTACAGTACAATGATACTACAGTGAAATAAATTCAACCATGATAAAGTGTAACTTCTGAAACTGTGAAGTTCAGTATCTAAATATTTACAAATTTATGACTTACAGCCAACAGAAGCGTGACAGTAATAAATTGCATTTCTAGTTATTAAAGTTACTCAGTTTTAAAGATGGTTCAGTTCACTACACTTTTACAAACTCAAAAACTATAGAAGTATTGTTTTACATATATACATCTCTAAAACCTTCAGTAAAAGCAATATAAATTGATTGTTACTTAACTTACTAACCTGTACATTATTCAGGTAAAGTATCCTATCTGTAATGGAATTAAAAATCTTTTTAAAAATACCGACAATGACTGAAGAATATATTGATGCACTCTTAATAACCCTAAATCATCCAGCTCTTTATGCCAAGAAGTGTTGACAATACCAACTTCAAGGTCATTGTCAACTTGGTAAGTCATTAGCAAATAAAATATGGTTTAATTGGAGCAAACTCAGCAAGGAGCTGCATTATTTTAAGTGAACACTGCAATATAACTTGAAGAAGAATTACTAATCGCCACTCCCGTTGACAATGAAATGGATGAAGAAGGTGCTTTGTAACTTTTTGCTCTGACTTTACCGTAATTAAATATGGAAATAGATTCTGCGAAGAATTAAAAGTCCCTGAGTGCATTAATTCAGGCACTAATGGACTGCCTTCCAGTGTTACAGCACACAGGTAGCTCCCAGCATGCTGCCAGCATTAGCCAATGTATCAGTGTCAGACTCCAGCAGCACCTTTTAGTTTCAATACCCAACCTTGTAAAGTAGATTTAGGCTGATTGCACATGCTGTTTTAAAAGGATGTATTTTTCACGTTCTCAAATACTACCTGAAACTCTAAGTTTATTGATGAAACAGATGGAGGAAGACCCAATACCACCACCTGAAGATACATGCAGATGTATTACCTACATACAGTGATTATGTAGCCTTTACAGCCACTTCAATAACCTCTAGCATAATAATTGCCACTGGTTTGGGGTTGAATACTTATTTCAATAAAACACCATTCAAAAATAACCTCATTTGCATGTTGTTCATCTTTCCCAGCACAATATATCACCAACTCCCTAACACAATCAAGCCATCAAGGGTTATAACATTCAAACTAAGGCAGTGCCTCTCAGCACAGACCTTTTAATGCTGCTGCTTTGTTCACACACTCTATTTTCTCACATTTTGCCACAGAATTATTCACTCTCTCCAGCGCTCCTTCCAAACCATATTTTACGGGCAAGCAGCCCTAGATCTGCAGAGCTCCCAGCCTGATACACCAGTCCTTACACATTTTCAAGGCAGCTGCCATTCTTATCAAAGCACAGCAATATTCCCATAAGAGCAAGTGAACAGGAACAGCTGTTTTGTTGGGATTTTTTTTAAACTAATTCTGTGATATTTATAGAGTGCATATGTTACAAAGCAAATATTTTAGCTATTTAAAACTAGGATTTTAATTTTGTTTTTTTTCCTAAGTGAAGGCCTTGCAGATATTTCACTGTACCAGAGGGCCTAGCTCAGTAACATAATGCAAATTTTTTGCTCTTCCTTGGCATTGCATGTGGGCACCAATCCACTAAAGCACTTCTGTATGTCCATAGCCTGAAATATGCAAGCAGTCCTAGTGCAGTCAAACGCAGCAGCCAACTATGTATTTAACTATTAACATCTAAGTGCTTTGCTGGACTTAGGCCTACGTTTGTTCGACAGTAAAAACGTGTTTTGGGAATTCACAGCTTATCAAAAATATGTATTCACAGTAAGAAGAAAGCAGCAAATTGGGGGCTCTTAGACAGGGGGATTAGGCTTTTGAAGGCACAAGGAAGGAGCTTTGGCCTAAAAACAGTGGTTGCATAAAACAGCAGGATTCAACCCAACATCACATCCTGTCACTGCTCCAGGGAGAAGATAAGGCCAAAACAGCTGTTGCAAGTGCTATAAAAACACCCAAAATAGTTTACGATCCACTTACGAGCTTATTTATTGCACCTGCTTTTCATGTTGTTTCTTGTTGTCCTTTTATATTTTAGCTGTGAAAATTCCTTAAATTTTTAAAGTTTACATACTGCTTTTATTTAAGCAAATTTATAGTAACCAAATAAAAAGATAAAATGGGGTATGTTTTGCTTACAAGAAAGCACTGTCAAAACCCCCAGAAAACAGAATTGGCTTCAGAGTATCTGAAAGCTCTCTCTCCTGAGGATCATAACATTTTAGTTCTCTGTGTTCCGATACACTTGATGGCTATTATTGCTCATAAATATTTTCACAAAAAGTATTAACTGAGCCCATTGATTCTGTAATAACTTTCAAGAAAAACATGCATCTGCAGCAGGTCTTGTGCTAAGAAGTATAACCTAGCAAACAAGTCTTTGAAAATAATGAAAAAATGTCTAATTCTAAGAGAAACTGGAAGATGACAAGGCATGAATATCTCTACCCACAGTAGAATCAGAAACATATCGAGAAAAATATTTTATTAAAACCATCAGACATAGAACAAAAGGTTCAACGTATGAATAGGCTCCAAAGAATCATTTAAATGTTTTCCTTTCTGCCCTTAGTTGTGCTTCTATAAAGTAAAATCTTAAACTAGACCAGCATTTCTATCTGAAACCTGACTAATACTGGGCAATGAATCTGAAATGCCAAAAAAAGTATAAAATACACAAACAGAAATAAAGAGGAACTGAACAAGAAACAGGCAAATCAAAACGATGCTGCAACATTTCTATAACTTATTCATAAGAAAAGTCAGTAGTTAGAGAAGGGGCAATGACTGCTGAGCTAATCTACAGTAAGGACTTTACTTAGAGAAGTGGTGACCCACTTAAACATTTTGGTCTGGTTATGAGTCAGTTCCATAAAAAGAAACTAATAATTAGGGTCTTAAAAGATGACCATCTTTGCTCATGAAGGTGTTCATTATTTCCCTTCAGAGATGGAAACAGAACTCCTCTTTGTCCTCATAAGTCTTATTTAAAAAAAAAAATTCTAGATATAAATATTGTAGGTAAATTAAAATCAAAATCCTTAAAAAGCTTTATTATTTTTTTATCCTTTTAAGTAGGACAACTACTTCAGAAGTAGCCAAACTTCTTTAAATGCCACCATTCTAGAAAATAAATCAACTGAAAGTTGTCATGGTGAAAGATCAAGATTAAAATACCTTACAGTCTCCAGGACCACAGATTCAACAGAAGTTTCCTGCTCTTCTCAGAGGTTTTTTTTAAGCTCCACTGTACCAGTGTTGGGCAACATTTCCTCTATAACAATAATAATATCTACAAGGCAATTTGCATTCATACAGAACTCTCTGCCAAAGAGAAGTTCTGTATGTATGAATGAAATTATTGTACATTCACACACACCAAGATACAAAAGAAATACTCCAGTTCTTAGATTTTTAACAGTAATGGAATGGTCAACATTCCTGTTTTAATTCTCATGACAAGCTGTCTTTCAACATCATCAGTTAAATCTAGATTTCAAAAATGGTTTTTTAATAAATTGTGCAAAATAAACACAAATTTGCAATAAAAAATTCAGTTGCACATTCTATGAGTTACCTTTACTTTTTGTGTCTCCTTTCCTAAAAGATAAAAGATACAGGTCACTGAAAGTGTCCTAATCTAGAGATGGAAAGTTTACTGCAGATTGAAATTCTCACATTCCCAACTACATTTTCAGTATTCCATTGTTTTAACCCCAGGGGTCAACCAAATACCACAGAGCCACTCACTGACTCCCCCACCAGCAGGGCTGGGGAGAGAATTGGAAAAGTGAGAAAACTCGTGGGTTGACATGAAGCCAGCTTAGTAGGGAAAGCTAAATCCACACACATGAGCAAGGCAAAACATAGAATCCATTTGCTGCTTCCCACGGGCAGGCAGGTGTGCAGCCATCCCCGGGAGAGCAGGACCCATCCCGCGGAACAGGGACTAGGGAAGACAAACACCACCACTCCAAATGTCCCCAGGCTGCAAACACCGAGCACGATGCCATATGGGTTGGAACATCCCTTTGGGCAGTCGGGGGCAGCTGTCCCAGCTGTGCCCTTCCCAACTCCCTGTGCCCTGCCAGCCTCCTCTCCAGCAGGGTGATAAGAGAAGCAGGAAAGGCCTTGACACTGTGCAAGCTCTGCTCAGCGATGAGGAGAACATCCCTGATCCTACATTTGATCACTCAAAGACTATTCATTTTGCTTATTCAGCGTTGGGAAAGCATGATGCCTCGTGTTTGGGCAACAGCACCCGCAGAAAACACAATTCCTAACAAAAACATGGAATACTGAAGCACTGGCATGATCCTTAGAAACACTTGTGACCTGAGTCTCCATGTGGCTCTGCTGCCCTCTAGCACATTTCTTGGAAAAATAATTACATGGGAAAATAACCAAAAAATAAGGAATTCATTATTCTCTTCTATATTTTGTTTAATTATGAACTATAATACATTGTATGCAATTATTGCTACTCAAGCATCCCCTTAGCATTTATGACAATTTACAGCTGACATTGCTACTTCAGAATCATCTGCAATAAGGAACAGGGAACAGTAGCTCCTGAGGCCCTTCAAAGGGGAAACACCCTTAATCTGCAGTTTGTTTGACATGTGACGGAAGCACTAAAGAACATTGACTTTTACAATATTGTAAAAACCTATCTTACAACAGAACTCAAGAGTGATAACCCAGAGTTTACAGAATTTGAATCTGTCACATCTCAGAATGGTTTTAAAGTAGAATTGCTAATCTGCAGAAGTTCTTAATTATGAGAACATCTTTTCCGCCAGTGTAGATTTAACATCAGATTTACAGCATACCAGACCTTATAGTGATTTAACAATCTAAAGCCTTTAAAACATAATCAACTCTTCAAGCAAGAAGCTGAGGCAGATCTAAGAAAATACAGACAGTACAAACAGACTTCAGAGTAAAAATAATGTGACAGCCTACAGACTTTGAAAATTAGCCTTTTCTGCCACAGACTGACAGACTTGCCAACTGCTTTATTAGCAGGAGTCACACAACCGCGCCCCAATACCTTTTGAAAAAGGCATTATCATTACCCTGACCTACAATGACAGACTTTAACTAAAGATGAAAATGTCAAGAATTATAAGGAGATAAAGGTTTTAAACAGGAAAGAAACCACTGACAGGTTTTTGGTTGTGGTATCAACAAGTCTGTAGGCACATTTCTTGCAAGATGCTTTAGATTTGGAACTTGTATTTTTAATATTAAAGTTTCCATGTATTACTGTAACTTCTGTCACTTTGAGAATAATTACAAATACTACAATATATTAAGATCCTGAAAACATAACAGAATTATCAAAGCTCATTACAAGTAATTACTTTCCTAAAACTACAAAACTAAGAGAAAATTTACATCATTCAAGAATGTTTATGATTCTACAGGTCTCACATACTGAAATCTTACATGAAATGCTAGAACTTCAAGAGTTTTCTGCAACAGCCCTCCTGTAGCTTAGAAAGCAGTATCAAAAGTTTAAGTACTGCTTGACTATTACAGACATGAAATCTTTTACATACTTTTTTTTAATCTATTACTCCCTTTTTTATGAAGGGATTAAAGGGAGGAAAAAACATCATTAATTAATAATCTATTTGTTCTTTTTCCATTGTAATTTAAGGCTGAGGGAGATTCAGAAAAAAAGATAAAATCTTCATTGCTCATCAGTGTTTATGATAGATTATGACCGATTCTATCATTCTAGTACAAAATTTAACGCAAACAGCTTTATCACCTTTTCCCACTTGGGAACGTGTATAGCGGTCAGCTTGTCTTAAATGATTGAACAGCAAGAAAATACATGACATACACCACTAAAACATGGATTTTGTCATTGCCACTTAGCTCCATGCCTTAGACAGTCTAATTCTTTCTGTAGTTGCATTGTTTTATGTATTTTGTAGCTGTGGGCACTGCTATTACATCAGTCATGCTATACTCTTGTTCCGTAAAATTTACCCTACATATTAAAGTTCCAAAAGCTGAATTTATGATTTTCTTCTTGTCAGAAGAACTTAATTACACATGTAAAATGAGTTCCATTTCAAGTTATAAGCATCACTCTTCTTTGAGAGTAATAGGAAGTACTGCCTCAGGCAGACACATCCCTACTCAGCTTCCAGTAGCAAGAGACACTGTTCCAATGCATTTATCTTTGCTAGCAGCTGGGGGAAAAGGAGCCAAAAAATCTCCATATAATGCTTAGAAGTACTCAAGAAAGCATGACGAAGATCAGACTTCTGCACCATCCCTGGAGGTATTTAAAAGATGTGTAGAAGTGGCACTTAGGCACATGGTTTAGTGGTGGACTTAGCAGTGTGGGGTTAGGGGTTCGACTCTGTGACCTTATAGGTCTTTCCCAAACTAAATTATTCTGTTTTTCCAAGAACAGGACTGCAATTGCAGCACCTTGTGGTGCAAGGATGAAGGAAGGAGAAGAATCTGTGCATCTCTTTCCACAGATTACACAAGAGTCATATCCAGTTTTAGTTTTTTCACCTGATCCCCACATCACGCTTCCCAGCCAAAATACCCCCAATCCATGTGGCACCAGCCTGGAACCACAAACACCCTTCAGCCTTGAGACCTCACAAAATTCCCACAGGTAGGGCAGGTCAGGCTCCGAGGCAGGAGAGGGCAAAACACCACATAGCAGCCTGAATTTCTGCTTTCACCAGTTTGTCTGATCTTTGATCACATAACAGTGTATCCTTTTGTTCTGAACATCTCACTGGATAATCCCACATGATTGCCCTTGGTTTTTGCATCGAGAAGAAGAGAAAAATCTTTAACAGTGACTTCCATTCATCTGTTCTATGGAACTCAATGCTACAGACTTCCATCTTGGTTGTAACTTTTCCAAGATGAGTAACCCTAACCTACCTAATGACTCCTTAAAAAAAATGTCCTTTCAGATCTGTTATCATCCTTGTTGTCCTTCTCTGTACATACTTAAATTTTAAAATATACTTTTAGAATACAGGCAACCAGAACTTCAGGTAACAATGAATCTGCAGGCAAATTATGGCATTTATATAAGGGCATAAAGTTTTATGGTTTGTTTTCCCTCTCTTTTCTAATACTTCTTAACTATTTGTCACTTTTTTTTAAACTCCTACTGTGCTTTGAGCTAGTTTTTGCTTAGAACAGTGTTAAAATTTTAATTTGTCTCTCAAGCAAAATTTAAATCAGCGTCACTGGTTTTAATGCAGAAAATTAAGATTGGATCCCAAGTACGTTTATCTGCACTGAATCTCACATGCCATTTTATCACTCCATCATGCATTATCATGAAGTCTTTCCACAGCTCTTTGCTACTACATTTCATTTTTACTACTACATTTCATTTTTACTACTTTGAATAAAATAGTCCAGAGCTCAAACTTTACAATCTTGCTCATCCCCTTTTTCCAGATCACTAATGGTGATACTGGACATCAGTGAACCTAGAAAAAAATTCCTTGAGTCTCCCTTATATAGGAAAGTCAGGAATGGTTTCTCGTTAGTGTTTTCTATTCTATTGACAATTACTAAACCTTGATACATGGAAGTTTAAAGAAATTGAACTCATTTGGTGACACCAAAGTCTTTCTCAAAATGCTTATAGAATAGATGAATTAAATCAAAATTACTTCTTGTTTCTGTTGAAAAATCTTCAAAAATGTGTTATGCACATCCTCATCTATTCTGGTACTAACCAAATTATCATAGTTTGCATACCATAGTTACTCAAGTCAGTGGTCTTATAAGTGAGTTTCATTAAAACAATTAAGTTATAAGTTTTGTTAATATTGTTAATATTATTAAGAAATATGTGTAAAATAAAGCAGTAAAAATCTGTGCACCTTGGGAATGTCTCTCAACATCACCTGAATTCACTTTTCTCTTTCAGAGACAAGTATATAACAAAACTAATGCACAATTTCTCTTTTTTTAGACATTCTTCTCTTGTTAGTTCATTGGGCTACAAGGACATTTTTAGCTACAGCAAAATCTGTAACTTCACATAAGTAGCAAAGAAAACATTTAGGAAATATGACAGCTGTCAAGAACAAATGCAAAATGCAAAACCGATTTTTAAACATCAGATAACAGTCCCCTTCAGGGGCTACATTATGAGAATCTTAATACAGAACAATAAAAAAAGAAACTAGGGGAAACAATACATGAGATAAATAAAAATTGTTAAAAATGGTTTCTTCCTACATGTTATTCCATTGTTGGCCAACTTACTTGAAAGAAGGGGATATTCTAATCAGAACTCTTATAAGAATACTGCTGACTGCTGCCACCCTAAGTACAAGGCTTCAACTTTTAGATCTGCAACTCCACCGTATTTTTTACCCATGAAAGCTGCAATGGAACTTAAACACATTAAACTGGGATCACTCTGATCACATACAGTATTTTTAGTAGAAAGTGTAAGATCAATAAAAATATTGAGAATAATTTTGAGATTGAATCTGTTTCTCTGTGAATAAACCAATGCCCAACTGGAAATTTATTTTCAGCTGAGACTTGGTTGTGTTCAAGTGTGCTAGTGTCTGTGGTAACAGTGAAAACTACTGCAGTAGTTTCAATTAACTTGTTACTTTATTTCTAAACAGTAGTAAAGGTGAAAGAGATCAAGAAAAGAAAATATTATAATTATCGTTATACCATTATAATAATTATCATTCTCCAACAAGGCTCAGAAGAGGCTAAACTATTCCTTGGCATGATTATTGCTAATGGTTACAAATTCTTTTTACATGTGCTGTTTCCATCTTTGTTTCCCAAAAAGTCTGAAGTGACAAATGCTGACCATGTAACATTTTTTGCTCCCACACCACAGAGGCTGAGCTGCATGGACAGTTCTAGCCCTGCACAGCACTGATTCCCAGGCTGCTGACAACTGACCTCAGTGTTTGCTCTCAAAATGCAGCGCTCTATTCAAACATGCCCTCTCTCTGCCTGCACCCCAGAGCAACCAGAGGAGCTGTTTCTTTGCACAAGGTCTGCCACTAAAGACACTTGATAACACATCCTGGGAGACCTTTTCAAATCACAGAGAAATATGGGAAGATAAACAAAGGAGCATATTTTCTCCTTTGATATTAAATTTAAACTCAGAGGGATTTAATTCTCCACAGAATTATTTATTCCTTAGCATTAGGCTGCCATGTTTTTGTTTTAAAACAAAACAAAAATACAATATACAAAGGGTAAAAATATTCACTCCCCTTCTTTGATACTAAGAGGTAGAATTTCTTGCCGAGGTTTTCAACAACAGATTTGAAGGAAACTGGAAAAGCAGCACATAACCGCAGCAAAAGGAGTACTACAGAGGTGGCTATAGATGGCGTATTTCGCCAATTTTTCTCAGGCTACGTGGGTAAACTGAACTCTGCCCAGTTCACCGTTGCAAACATGATGCAGCAGAAAGCTTTGCCCTTTCCAGTGCTTTCAGGGAAAAAAAGAAAAAAGGATTTATAAATAGTATATTCAGACTACGGGCAGCTCCAAGAATAAACATATCCATACTTCAGTATGCACTCACATGAAGAAATCATGCTCCATCAACATCTGTTCCAGAATTACACACAGTAAGAGTCACTCTAAAAACCTGCTACAAGTGGAAATGAATAATAAAACTCCTCTATCATAAGTGATATTCTTCCCCTTTAGGTGAAGTACTCATGATTTTTATTCAGGTTACCTGTATGTAACGCTAATGGTGCTCTCACATGAAAAATGTCTCAAATGTGGATCAGAGTTCACCCAGGATGGGCCTCTGATCCAGGACAGGGAGGGGCCCCTGTGCCAATAAGTGCATTCAGAGTATGGAAGCCTCTGCTGCTCTAACCATTTCTGGAGAAGGCTTCGGGCAACAAACACTGCAGATTTCTGCTCCTCTCTCATTCTGGTGTCATCTTTATTTGAATTGGATGTAGTCATAAATGTACCTGAGGCTGGAAAGAAACTGCTGCAATATAAAAATCTCATAAGGAGTGTAAGTCAATAAAAACAGAAGCATTTTTTGTCTCCAGTGAAAATTTAGAAGATTCACACAGACATCCCCATAGAAAACCAATTTCACAGCATGAAACTAACAGATATAAAGTTTGCCAAAATACCAGAATAAAGAAATAAAAAATAGTTGTATTTTGGCTGGTTTACATGAGAAGCCCCAGGCTCCAAACCCAGTATCAGAAACAGAGCCATTAGACATGAAGGAAAGTTTCCTAGGAAAGAGTGTCTTATGAAACTTGGAGAAATAAAACCATGTAAATAGATATTTTTTAAAAAAGAATTTAAAATATAAAGCACTAAATATATTTAAAAGAGATGCCCAAACAGTGTGAAAAGGTGCTTTAATAATGTTGTATTACTATTTCTGATGCACCTAAGACCATGTAGACTCTGAATTTAATCTACTTTGAATTGCACTATACAAAAATGCTGGTTAAAGACAACGTAGCAGTGAGAGATAAGTACATTTAAAATTTTAAAAAAATAAAGCAGGGGAGAAAGGAGACAGGGAAAACAGCTTATTGCAAAATAAACAGTGATCAGGGAAGCTGAAGATCATCAAATAACCGGGAGAATAAATGATAAATATTTTAAGATAATGCAGATGAAATAGTCCAGATTTCTAATCCTTGGCCAGATGGTTTTTTGTTGGGCATATTCCCAAGAGATGATTCTCCTTACTCTAGCATTTCTTTCTACATTCTGCTGCAAATTCGGCACTGTTTCATTTTTCAAGCCTATCACGTGATAATATCTAGCCATAGCCTTCCACCAGAATTCTTCTGCAGCTCAGACCTCGCTCTGCTCGTATTACCTTCTTACAATCTGCTGTAATATTTATTTTCATTTTCATTTTTTTTCCCCACTGCAGCTGAAACTAATGTTACTAATTGGGTTACTGAAGGAATAAATTGCATGTATAGTGTTTGGAGAAAAGGAGATGCTGGTCTAGGTGAGGACAGGTCTGGTATAAAGACATAATTGTTCCAATTGCTTTCCATAGTTCCAATACTGTCCTCTAATTTTTCACGAATGTTTTCTATTTATCATTATTTATGTATGTTTTGGTTGCAACCAAAACATCAAACTCAGGATTAAATTCTCCATGCAGTTAAGTACAGCTCATACACATGAAAATACAAAGACTTCTGCAGATGGAAAAATGCCAATGCCATCACCAGGCTAATTTTAAAAATAAGCAAGTTCCTTTGATGAGTGTGGTCCCAGATTTGCACTTCATATTGTCACAATATATTTATAACAATTGCATGACACCTAAGACATGCTATGGAGGCTGTGAAAAGCAGCATGTTGCGTTACTTGCTGAAGCTGAATATTAAGTTTCTAGAGTGGGGGGGAGGGGGGGATAGCTAAAGAATTGGGGTTTGGGGTTTCATTGTTTGCTTGTTTTAAAGGTTATTTTCCCAACCATAATGATTCTATGAAAGAAAAAGATGCTATAAACAAAAAGATGTTATAAAGCATTATATTACAGCTGTGGTTCAGGAGATGTTCGCAGCTTTCACACCACGTAACATAAACACATTATATGTTGTAATTCTCTCCAAAGGGGTGATTGTCACATATAAAACACTTGGGAAGTTGCCTTTGACTGCTTAGTACTTTCCATTAACACATGTAGTGTGTGCATCTCTGTCCCCTTGCCATCAGCTGCAACATCCCTCAAGGGAAGCTGGTTAAAAAGTGGCTTTGTGAAGAACAGCCACCTTCTGCTACAGAACACCATTCTAGCAGGCTTGTCCTTTGGAAACAGACTCCAATAGCTATCTCAAGGAGCAGAACAGCAAACACTATCAACCATGGATACATTTTATTAGTTCAAAGTTCCTAATTATGCCCTTTGGATTCAACCATGCATGTGAAAAAGAATTGCAGAGGCTTTTGTTATTCTTTTATCACATGGGCATTACTAGAAATAAAAATCTATTACTATAAACTGTGCAGTCTCTCATAAGTAGTAGTGAAAATGGATTCATATTTAATAAGAAAAAGAAATATCCTTATTGGCATCCAAGACTGTCACAAGCCCACCTTTCTCAAATGAAACTGCTTAAACAGCATAATCTACACAGCTAGCTGAGTTTAGTGCTTCCAATCTATTGCTTTCATTAGGAACCAGAAAAGCAAACACTGACCAAACTGACAATATAAAAGTGTCACCAAAGTAATCTCATCTGACCTCTAAACCTTCCTTTGTTAACAAACTGGTGGCTTTTTTTTCACCTGACAGCTGAGAAACTTCTCTTTCAAGTTAAGCTCCATAGTCTTACAAAACAGATAAAATACATTAAAATGGTGGGGTTTAATAATCACTGTATTTGGGATGTTGGAGTATTTCTTTATTATGCTGAAACCATAGTAATTCCAAAAGAAAACCAAATCTATTCTGGAAAATACAACTATTACTGAGTTTTATTAGGTTGAGTAAGACCCACTGAAGTATACCATGGAGGCTACACCAGCATAATATTGAAGACTTTAGTAAGGCTGAATATTGCAGGGAGGAAGGAAAAGTCAGTCTTATCTTGTGTCATTCACACTGCCATTAGGTGAAAAGCAAGCGTGATGAAATCAATGCACAGTTCCATGTTCATAACTACGAGTGAGATCAGGATCTAGCACCAGCAGTTACTAAGAACAGGTAATGGGATCCAAAGCCACTCCTGATCCAAATGCAGTCAGAAGTCTTAACACAAGCCAGGTTCCCCTTGACAACTGTTCAGCAGCCTGTGGGAACTGAGAGCACAGTGTTCTTACTCCAGCTGCTACTGAACAGCTGCCTGGCCTGGAAAAAAAGCAGCATCACAAACTGTCAGCGAGACAAATCAGCAGACTCAGCAGTTCTATCCTTCTTTTGCTGTGGCCAAAGCCATGTGGCAGCAGGAAGCCTCACAACAGCCCTGAAGTAACAAGCCCTCCTGAAGTTCCAGCGTCAGCCTTGGCTCAGGACCATGGTAGCATCGTCTGGTTGGCTTTAAGTACAAGCTGAGCTTGTCTGTGTCTGCCGGTACCACCCCTTGTTGGTGTATGTGGTGCCTGGGCCATGCTTGCCCTATATCACCCTCCATCAAGAAATCAGTCAAGGAAGTAGAGCATTTTGTTCATCAACCCCTCTGCTAAACGGGCATCCACAAAATCCTGGACTAAATAAGTTAAATAACTAAATCTGATCCCCGCTAAATCTTGATGTTACCAAATTGAGCCTTTAGTAAATCCAAAGTGGGCCTTTTCCTAGTAAACTTCTTACCACCGGAGAAACATGAACCCAAGAGCAAGACAGGAGACAGAAGGAAAGTGACTCAAGCTTCCAGCTCCTCAGTGTTCTGGGCACACAGAGGTATCACTTCAGTGCCACCCAAGATCCCACCCACGTTCAGAAGCAGCACGAAGTGCTGAGCCTGAGCTTGGGAGTCTGAGTTGCTGTTACATTCACCAGCTGCAGGTTTGCCAGGCTGCCGCTTGCCTCAGCCTGTGGCTCCAACTCATGCGTTATGTGATCACTCACACCACCGCTATAAATTGCCACCAGTGCAGAATACCTGTGCTCAACGTCCACATTGCCCAGCTGAAAACAGTCACCCACACTCAAAAGCTGCAGAATACTTAGGATCACCTGCTTTTGAAGGAAAAATTGGATTTTGTCTCAGAACTGAAGCAAGCTGAATTCAATCTCACTCACCAAGCCAAAAGAGGCCCTTCCACAAGCCTGTACGGATGCAAAAGAGACCAAGACCTACCCATGTTAAAATACCATCAAACTCTACAGCACCACCAGAATTCATACTTGGCTCTGTGTGTGTCCTGGAGAGTTAGAGTGAGATTTGTTCTCAGTCCTACACTTATTATTCTATTTTAGGAACTAAAAGGCTTATCCCTTCTTCCCTGTCTCATCAGTGGCTTTACGCAGCCTGTGGCCAGTTTCCATGGTAACCATAAAGCCAGGTGGAATGTACAGATGCCATGTGGAACTGCACTTCCAGCAGCAGGCAGCAAGGGGTCAAGGTGAAAGGACCTCATGGATATATATTTCTCAAAGCTTTCAAAAGTTAGATCAACATGTCAGGGGTGAAAGGAAAAGGGAGGCTCCAAAGCTAAGAGAAAAGTGATTAAAAGAGAAAAAAAAAGACCAAAAATATTTGAAATCTAAGACCACAAAAGTGAAAAACTAATTGGAGCATAAGGTAGAAAGCTGTGACCCATCTCTAGAAGCATATTTGCATCAGCAAAACCCAATATTTTTTCTGTTCTCTGCAAAGACATGTACATACTGAAATAGGACTTGCACAATTGGGGTTTTGTTAGGTTCTTCCCCTCTACTTAGTGTTGGACACATTTTTATTTTTAAAAGAGCACTAGTTATTATACAGAGAGGCTTTTACTAAAATCCTACTGCTAATCCCCTTTGGGATATTTGATAGCATGCCAGCTGTATTGTGAGCTCAGAGGCAAGCAATGTAGGCATTTTACACTGCAGGCACTACAGGCTCTACAGCTGCGTTCCATAACTTCTCCCTCTCTCCCCTCCTAATACATCAACAGCACTTGAGAAGACTCATTCCCCCCTGCACGAGCTCCCCCCTCCACCTCATTTGTAAATGAGCTTCTCATTCCCATTTGTGAATGTATAACACCATTTGGTAATTCAGCCCTTAAGCACAGGCAAAAGTCACATTAGAAATTACTTTTCTGGAAAAGTAACAGGAAAGAAACAGCAAGTCAGCACAACTTGCCTGATCACTGTGGACAAGGGCTTGTGAGGCTCAAAAGTCTTTCAGTGTGTTCCAGCCAGCAGCCACATGCACATCTAATAGCAAAAGAGTCTGTTAGAGCTGGCAGGAAAGTGGAAACAGCAT
>VYZT01045456.1:38626-58734 GCA_013400735.1 Pomatostomus ruficeps
TTTCCTTCCTCCAGAAAATAAAGTATAAATCCTCCTTTTGTCTTTCAGTTTAAGTTGAATCTCTTTCAAGCAAATCTCATGTCAATATTAATAAATACAGAAATAAATCTGTAATGCACTATGGATCTAACAGAACACTTGCCAAACAATATATGCTGTTATTCCACTAATATACATACAAAAAATATGTGGAAAGGAGGACACACCATGTAAACCCCTCTAGAAATGTAAATTCTTCAGGGAATGAAAGACCTTAGCTAAGCTCTATACATACTGCTAAAATACCTGCTTTGTAAACAAAGATAAAGACACAGCAGTGGCACAGAATTTAAGATCCAGCCTACACACTTGAAGGTTACTGATGAAATGAGAAAGGAATATTTTTTTTGTTTTAAACACACTTATAAAGACAGTTCATGTAAAATCTGAATAGTGACTGATAAGTCCAATCAGGGCTTTACAGAAGTAAAGATTATTCCCAAAATATAAGCAACATTGTACACGTCTACTGTTATGCCTAGAAAATATATTATGTAAATATTTCCTCTGACAGGAAATCAAACTTTTACAAATATTTTCTGAATTACTGATGCTTTTTGCAAAATAGAAATGTTTTGCCAGGTGGCTGACTTCATGATAAATGGATACTTCTGATTTTTATCTCAAATCATACCTTCAGCTGTTGGATTTGTTTCAGTTATTTAGTCTTCAGCAAAACATATGGATTTTTCAGACATACTCAGAAACTTATCCAACTTAGTTCCACTTTATTATACAGATATAACTACAAAAAGTTTTCAAATTCAAGCATAAAAAGAGAGCAATTTTAAACACGGGTAGGAGATGCATGATGAAATATGATGTTCAGTTCTTCTCTACTTGTTGTTTACTTTTTCTGACTTCTGGTTACCTTCTCTGTCTAATTTACCATGGACAACCACAGCCACATCTAGCCTGTGCTGGAGTCTGTTTTCTCTTCTCAGACTAAGTTTCCATTCCTCCCACATAAGCATTCATGACAGAGGATCCCAGGCAATGACTTTTGAGTTTTTAGCCATCTTATTCCATAATGTAATCTGTCTCTTCCATTTAGCTTTTAGGAAGGATATCCATGCACTCGAATTCATCTTGAATGAAGTCCACAATTGCTTCCTAGTGCCCGCTCCCACATAATGCAGTTTCGTCCCCTGCTTTGCAATTGCAGCTCACAACTAACTCAGTTAGCAAAGTACATACGGCTTAGATTCACTGGGCCCTTCGCAAGACCTCTGGAAATGGAAAGGTTAGCGTATAAACCATGTATATTGTGTCACAATTCATCAAATGTTGCTTACTGCTTGCCCTAAAACCACAGAAGCTGACAGGCATCCTATCAGCAGTGTACAATGTCTGTGCTCGTGATCTCAACCCAGAATTTGCACGGGCAATTCTAGCTGCTGAATTATCTCACGTACCCAAGGCTATTTCGGCTTTGACATCACACACAGTGAATCAGGGAGTCTTCATACTCTGCAACACCTTCCAGCTTCCTCCCCCACAATGCTCCTTCCTTCTTCAAATCACCAGGACACACCAAGCTTCCAGCACTTCCTTGGGCAACCTAACACTCCTCAGAGAACTGAAAGGAGTCTTTAGCCTGCTCCCAGATGGAAACTGAACTCTGGAGAAGGTGTTTTGCTGGGCTGGCATGCATTCAGCACAACAATTATGGAATGAAAGCTCATATGTCTGCCTCTTTCCAAGCTAATTTCTTGCCATGTGCCTAAGTGGCACATTCCTCGGGGGTCTAAGCTATATTAAAGGATTCATACATCAGGTGCAGTGCAGTGCAAAAGCCTGCAGTCACCTTAGACCCATCACAGCAACCAAGCTAATCAGGTCTTTTGAAAAATCTGATTAATAGAGAAGTCATATTCATGCACCTCAGTTGGCTGGTGAGAGACCAGAGGAAACCTGGGCAAGCTTTCAAGCTTTGTCTCTTGGCCAACTCTGCAACATTCTTCAGTCTCTATGTTTCAACACTCAGCACCTGAATTAGCCAGGGCTTTTTTTTTGTTTGCAAAGTTACATGATTTCTTTGCTAGTGTCAGAAGTTGAGAGCACACTATGCAAGACATTATAGTCTGGCACACTGTTGACAGTTGACTATGTCATCAATAGAAACAGTAGTCGACAGATTCACATCCTTTTATTTCTCTGCTGACTTGAGGAAAGAGCTAGGAAGGCCGATGTTTTGGGTTTTTTTTACCTACTTAGAATTAAATATTTGTAAATCAGAATCTCAAGTGCAATGAAGGATTTAAACAACAGAACACCTTGGGTACTTTCACAATACTTTTGACTCCTTATGGCAGAATTTCCAACTATTTTATAAAATACTCTACTAGCCCAGGTATTAGAGAACAGCGACTTTCAGTCTCTCAAGCAAGGCCATATCACATCAGTATTCATGCAGACAAAACACTCTTCTTTAGTATTCTCACAAGCAGTTGCTTTGTCTTATGCTGGGGCTTTTCATCTTTAGCCTTAAATTCCAATGAACAAGGAACTGGCATGCTACCAATTTACTCTAGAATGCCCCACAGGGTTTTGGCTAGGTAAGGAACAAATACCTCATAGCTTTAACAGTTCAAATGAAATTTCTTTTATCCTTTTTTCTAGTTCTCAAGTGTCTCCTGGCCAGCTGAGATGAGTAGTTCTAAGGCACATCTTACAGATTTGTTTGAGCTCTGGATGATGAGATTTCTTCTCCTGTGGGTAAACGCTGCAGCATCCTCAGAGGTGTGCCACTTAAGCTGTCTACCAAAACTCCTCTTTTTGTCCATTACAGTAAGATAATCATCACAAGGAGTTCTCTCTTCAAAGATAACATCATTTAAACTGAGGCAATCCAATTTCTTGGCTCTGCCTTCTGCACATAGGATATTTTCCCAGTCTGCTCTTATTTTACACCCTTGCTTACCTAAGCCCTTTGGATGTTCAGCACATCTTATCCAAGACAGTCTGAAACCTTTTTCTTTGTTTGCAAGCTAATTATTTAGTTCCTGCACTACTTAGAGCATCTTATCTCAGCATTTTCCAAGTCGACCAGCAGCTTCCATGTCTCCTTCATTTCCTGGAAAACTTTCTGGGTCATGACAGCCAGTTCACTGAGCACCTCATTAATCTGTCTTGCTCTTACAGACAAAGAGGTCTGATTTGACTTCCACATTCACTCAGACACTTTAAATTGCAGGATCAACAGTTTTTATCTCCCCTGACAAAGCATTGGAGGTCTCCCAGAAAAGACTGGGAAAGAATATTTTAATTTATGTTTCAAAATCCTTAGTTCTTCTGTCTCATTTCTTGGACTTCTTTTAGCATCTTTCTTTCTGCCTTTTGGTGCTCTCAGCATTTCTGTACCAGTTCTGTTTCAGATTGCTGGGAATATCACCTCAGTGACTTCCTTCCTGGAAACTCTCTTACTTTGACACCAGCACACCAAAATTTAGTCTACATCTAATGGTGAAAATTATGGGGTCTCTGTGTAGGTTAAATGCCATGGGTAGCACTTCCATTGTTTCATATATTATGGCCCTTAGAGGTTACTGAAGGGCAGGGACAGGGTTAGCAAGGTGCACTACTGTCCAAACTCCTGCTTTCTGTCTGTCACTGGCACAGCACCCGAGCAGCAGGCTGGCTGTGGAGGGCATCAGCACACAAAGCCAGCAGCCCAAAGTTCCTAGGATATATCCACTCCTACTTTACCTGCCAATTCCCTCTCTGCTGGTAGCTGGAGAATGTCGAAGTCATTCCATAAGCTCTGCACCATGCCTAGGCTGTGATGCTACTGCTCAGGCACCTGTAGGGCTGCCTCCTGTCTGGCACGAAGCAGAGGCTGCTCATCTGCAGGGCAGCATTTCTGTTTGGTGTCAGATAAACCTCAAAACACACAGTAACAAAACCCCACACACCACAACCACACAACACCGAACTAAGCATGCCCAGACAGAAAGAAATATTGCGCTAGTCTAAGGACTAGCTCTTGTCTGGATCAGTGCCACAAGATATCAGACATTGGAAGGAACTAATTGAATTCTAATCGCTTAGGATTCCTATAACACTACAAGCTCCAAAGCTCTCAAAAACTGAGTACCTCACCTTTCTGATGGTGATAAATTAAGAGATGTGTTGGCCAATTGCCATCTATTGGCAACAGCACGGGTTATACTCCGCTTTTAATACAGAGACCCCATTTTCCTGTAAAGCAAATTTGAATTTGCCATTCCTGAACATGGGCAATCATAGTTATGCAGAGATCTTAAATAAGATCTAACTGCTCAGAGACATCTTACAGCTTGAATTTTCATGCTGGAAACCAATCAAGACATCAGTAAGATGCTAAAGAGGGGGTATTACTAAGGATCTGTATATTTGACAACCTAAGAGGAGGTAAAGCCCGGGATTAATGCACATGTCCCTCTTAACTGAAGCCTCTTAAACCCCATGTTATCCATTGCAAAAGAAAAAAGCAGATCCTTGATTAGAGGCTAAGACTGAAAGAAGTGCCAAACTCAGTCCATATTTATTCTCTTGTTTCACTAAAGTAGAAAGACTGAAAAAACTAAAATAGTTGGATTTTGTCACTTTCTGCTTGTTTAACCCTTTGCTGCTTATGGATCAGGTTAATGCAAGTAGGCTCAGGAAGAACACCAAGCTGCATTTTGAAATAATTTTTTTATGTTTGTTTATACTTATTTTTCATTTCTGGCTAGCCCACACAGATTTTTGTGCTGCTTTAACTAAGGACCAGATGCAGCAAAAGAGATACAAAAACACACATACAGAAGGATACTATCTATGCCAGGCCAACATCCAGTTCTAATGCCTGTAATAAAAATCAATGATGGCAGAAAATTTACACTGAACTAGTAAATATAAAACTGTACTTAGTACTGACACAACTGAACTGTTACACAACTCTTTAGCTCACAACCATTGTTCCTACCAAGGCAAATACTCAATTTCAGCAGTAACTGTCCAAGTATTATAAAAATTGTCTCCATTATCATCAGCACCAAAGTGCTTGATATCTTTTAGATCCCTTTCCTTCTCAGTCCTAAATGCAGCAGTCAAAGCATTTCCTCAGGGCTATCTGAGGGCTGCAATTATGCTCTGTCTGTGCCTAAAACCTCATGCCCAGCCCATTTAATTTCCCTGACAATCTCTCATGAGGCACAAGTCTGTTCCCCTTACCAAGTTCATTAGTATCTATTCCCACTCCAGCAGGTAGAGCTCAGACTTCCAGGGTCTTTTACTTGAAAGAATATTTTATTGGCAACTGTATACAAGGAAAGGATTATTATGAATAAAAGATTAAAGGAAATCAGTGGCTATTGACCATTCAATAAAAGCAACAACAGCTATGCCAGCAAAACTTTGTAGTGCAAACCTGACCTGAATGACTACTTGAACCAAACCTGAGAAAGAAAAGTGAGTTTACATACTAACATGCAATTGATATTGTTAAACAACACTTATTTTACTGACACATGGATGTGTGCATAAAGGTGACAGCTACTGCTTGTTATATATGTTTAAAGTATCTTTTCCTTAAAAAATTGCTTCCACACTTAGGATTTTATCAGGACGCCAGTTTTATCTTTAAAGAAAAAAAAAATCCTATCTTTATCTACTAAACTCATAGCACCACAAAATATTAGGATCTGCTGTTTAAAGGTTTGGGTAAGATATAACTTAAATGAAACAATTAGAAAGACCAGGACAAACACCCTTTCCCTCAGCTACAGAACACTTAACATTTTCCAAAGTTTAGCCATGCTTTGATAATTATTCTGTCTGTGCCCACAAAAATAACTTAATTTCTTCCAATAGATATATTTGCATCTCCATATATGTCCTTAGTAACGCTTGGTAAGACTTTAGTGGGTTTTTATAAATAAAAAAATTCCCTGTATGTCTCAAAAGTGGCATACTCTTGCATTTAAGTGTTTGTTAGGTAGTATAATATATACAGCTCTGTGTCTGAATTGTAAACCATTAAAAAAAAACATTTCTCTGAGGAACGGTAAATTCAGATGCTGGAAGAGGTCCTAATTCATATAGGAAAAGGAATGACTCATCTTTTGTGAAAAATTATCTCAATGTATTCAGCCAATACCAGCCTCATATCTGTCAGGCTTAGAGAATTTCTGGGAACGTAAAGAGCCTGACATTCCTGTCAGCTCCAACACCGTGTACCCTTAACCAAGACACGCACACGTACATTGGTGAGACATCATTCCTGTCACCTCATCTGAGGGTGCGCCCGCAAAGAGAAGCTATTCCAGAACTCACAAGGGTGTGAATGTAACCTGTCCACACCAGGAACTGGCACTGAACTGGGATCCTCTGGGAGCTCTTATCTTTTTCCCCCTTTAACCAAGGACAAATATGAAAGTAATTTTGCTGTTTTTTAATCAACCTGAAGTCATATTTGATGACTTATTTATGTCCAGCTGTAGATTATAATAGGATACTATATGTGGTACATTGGGGGGAAATACAACACTTACATTAAAAGAAAAAAAATTAAAACGTTCCAATTAAGACTCAATAGATTTAGAACAATAATAGAAGAAGTGAGAACATGAACAGATATGTTTAATTGAAACATATTATCTATGGTATTAATTTAAAGATGCTTGCAGCAGTACAGAAATGACTTATTGAAATAAAAGACTGAGAAGTTTTACGGGGGATTACAGGCAGAAAGTTTGTTGGATCTGTTTCTAGATATATAGCACAGCTCACAGGCTGTAAGTATTTGCAAGGAAGCCATCCTTAGAATAGATTGAAGACTAACTTTCTGCATATCTTTCGTAACCATTTATTTATTTCAGATTGCTCCAAATATAAATCATGTACAGAAAAAGCAGCAAACCCACAGCAATTCTTGTGCTTGTTTTTGGGAGTATTTCTTATTCAATAGACTGAGAACTGGAACATGAAAGATGGTAATTTGATAACCTGAATCTATAGGCCTGGATTTTCTTCCTCCAAAGAAAAGTAAAAGGAGACAGGGCATTTCATACATCCCTCCCAGTCTGGGTACTTCTATCTGTGGTGCGTGTTCACCCTAAAATAGAGGCAGACAGCATAAAATGCCTGGAACGCAGTCTGTCTGCTCTTTTTCCTTCGTAATTATTTTCTTGCACTATCTGTGATGAGATGCAAGTGACAGTCTCTGTTTCAATCTGGAATTTCACTTTAGAAAGCCCAAGCATGACAAGTTAATTCTGTTATACAGAACGTCTGCTGAATGCCTTGCAAACCCCTCAAAAATAACATCTTTGATGTGTGCCTTGGCAGGGCAGCCAGGCAGCAACCACACCTTGCAAGGGGAACACAGTCAGGACTACCAAGAGCCCCACAACTGATCAAATACACACAATTTTGATGATGAGTTTTAGAAGGAAAAAATTAGAATAATAAACATTGGCCATCCCTCTTATCTTAATTTAGCTCTACACTACACACAGGAACAGCATAAGTTCCCTACATATTTCTGGAGTTAAGAATAAGATTTTTTTCCTCAGACTTGTTCATCACCATTCTGCTCATTTAACACGCCTTACAGAAATTTAAGCCTACATGATGAAAAATTATCACAGTTCTTACCCAACAGAACGAAAATACTATAATTCAGCAACTGCACTGAAGAGTAGGAAGGAAGATTAACTATTATTACAAACAACAAAACACAACCTCAAAGGCATAGTAGTCACAAAAAACCAAGATAGCAGGTGTGCCATAATGCACGTAGCCACCTGTGTCATTATAAGGCTCTAATTACTCAGCAATTACAAGTTTCAGTCTGCAGCAACCCAGTTTAAAGAACTGCTACAACAAAATCCAACAGCAAATCTATGCATTCAGCCTTCCCTGAGCACACTGGTTCAACCACTTAGGATCGTACAGATCAGCTATACCGGAAGATCATTTTTTAAAAGAATAAAATATATACATAACCAAGCTTATTTCTTGTACATGGTTTAAATCAGGAGTGGAGAAAGAGTAGGAAGAAAAAGAAAAGCAGGAGCTAATGATTCTGAACAGCATGGAAGCCAAATAAATTGCCATCTTTTCCTCAATCTCAAGATAACACCCTCCCTCCTACAAGGCAGAGACAAGCTCCTCTTAAGTAGGACTAAAAGGACATGTGCAACCTCTGGCTGCAGGGCTTCACAACTGTGAACAGAGTAAAATGTCACAGGCAAGGATTCTGCAGTGGGGCAAGACAAAAGAGATGGTAGCAAACCTACAAGTGTTGATAAAGTTGATAGAGGAAACAGTCTATAGTTCAATGTATTTATAATTTCAGTATAAAATGTCAGGTTTAATTTATACATTTCTAGTTTCCTCCTAACATTCTAAAAATCAACAAGCAATTTTAAGATGTCATGAATGCTAACAAAAATATCTTAATAAAGCATTTGCTTTTTTAAGACCAGTCATGCAGGTTTTATATACTTCAAATTAGACTCTTACAGTCAGGCTTTTTAAAGAATAAAAAGGTGGGTTTTTTTCTTCTTGTCCAAAAGCTTAAAATACAGCCTCATTGTAAATAAAAGGTAACCTCTTCAAAACTGCAATATAAACCAGTATGAAAGCAAACTTAAAAAGCAAACACCATTTTATTCTTAGGTACTTCATATCTACTCAGATTATCTCCTTTGATTTAATTGGAATTATATCTTTTTCGCTGAAATAACAACACTGGAAAGCATGGCTAATTATCTTTTGATTTTTCTATATTTTTACGGTGATGTCTTGCAACCCCAAAAATCATGGCAGCAAACATGGGAAAGATTAGAAGAGTTCATTCTCCTTCCAGACAAGATAAATCTGAGTCAGTAAAAATGCATGGAAAGTTACAGTAGGTTATAAGGACTCCATGAAGGGGTTATTTGAGCTCATTTTCAATATGGAAAACGATCATTTTTCACATCACTGGCCAATTAAATGAGTTCAAACAAACCTCTCATATCCTGGGGCAATGCAAATTTGCAAGTAAAAAAATACCACTCAATCTTAGAAATCCAAAGTAGGAGATCAAAGGAAAACACATAACAATACCACAATGCAAATGAGTTTTTGCCTGGGAAATAAAAAGCTCTGCAAAAAAGTCCACGACAGCAGAATTCCTAGAGCTCAGAGTTCTATAAAGCCAGTTAGGAGGGTTTGACTCATCTTCTTTGAGAACAAAAGTCTGACCCTGAGGAAAAGAGCTGTGCAGTTGGAGAGGCAGTTTCAGCTCCCCAAAGTTTGAAGCTTTGGAAAAGCTTAACTTCTGCTAAAATACTATCTGTGACCTTTTTTTGTTCATTTTGAAGTGATTATATGCTGTCTGCCCTGCACAACAAGAACAACAACAAAAAAATCCATTAAAATAAGCAACCTTAGGAACAGTAGAATTTTTCAGACAGAATAAAGACCTAGGGTTCCAAAAGTCTACAAGGAACCGCAGTACAGTGTTCCCTTAACTTAGGCTCTCTGACAACCATCTTAATAAATAATGCTTCTAATTTGGTCAAGTCAAGTATCAGGGGAACGTGGATGAAATATTCCGTTGAAACTCTGAGGCAGAAGTTACAGTTATTGAAGGCTCCAGTTATTTATGTTTATTCCCTCCTGTAAAATTACCCAAGGACTTTTTCCTTGCAAGCCTTCCAATTTATCAGGGTAACAAGCTATCACTATGCCATTCACTGGTTCTTGTTTGCTCTCACTTCCAGATCCTTTATGTAGATAAGCCGTTTGTAATGCTGAATTTTGATAGCCTTGGATCCCACAGGAGTCTGTGTTTAAGCCCCATCTGGGCTCTGGGAGGCTCAGCCTGGACTTGGGTGAGCATTGATGTCAGAACACGCAGCTGCTTCGATCAAGGCTCGGGTCTCATTGTTAGTCCAGGAGGAGACGCAGGGGTCACCCGGAGTCAGACACGCACAAAGAAGAGAAGAGGCTTCCCCGCACAACACACAGCCCGACAGTCTCTGCCGAGGAGGCGAGCTGGGAAAATTGCAGTGTGTACAAGACTGTACAAGGGGCCAGGTGGGCAGGAGAAGAAAAGGGAACAAAAAGATGAGGTTGTCTCTCTACACAATGAGGCAGGCACAGCTCTCCAACTAGGCAATTTTAAGGAAGTGTTTTGCAACAGAGCAGTTTGCACTTTTTTCAGACCTACATCTCCGTGCAATTTGCTGGTGAGATTTGCAGGTTTTATTTGCACACACTTCACAGTACTTGTGAATTACACTTCCAAGCCCACTCTTTGCACAATATCAGCATGAATACACAGGTGTACCCACAGGCCCAGCTCCAGCTAATCCCTGAACTATTCCTGGCACATCACCAAGCAGCAGTGACTGTAACGAATGACAACAGCAAAGACATGATAGCCTTATCTTTCTGGCAAGAGCTCTGAAAGCTCCAGAAACTCATCATCACTAATGCAAACCCGAGAAAGGAGAGAAATATGCTTTCACTAAGCAGCAGTCTCACTGGGGCCTCCACTTACGATAACGTTCACAGGAGCTTAGAAACTTCCTCTAATAAAACAGTCAGTAAAGACTCACTCAGGACAAATGCATCAAAGCAAACAGAGGCAAGTAGCCATTTTAACTACAGTGGTTCATGACTTTATTATTTTTAAACTTTTTTCCTGCTAATTTTTCACTTATTAATTAGGTTTGTGAAAATAAAGTCATTTTGGGGACTGTTAATTAAGAGATTTTAAGCTGATTTAAAATCTAAAGTTGGGTAGCTACCAATTTCATACATGAAGAAAAATGACATAACCTCAAACATAACATAAAAAATTCAAAACTCAGCAATACAAAGCAGCAATGAGATTACTTGAAACCCCTTCTTTCACTTAAACGTTCCTGCAGTTCTTGCCATCAAGAAGTGCAGCTGTAGTCAGCCCTGCAGCAAGAAGTTTAAGACTTCAAAGCTAATTTTTCAAAGGCCACTCTCTTTGTTGTTGACAACAACGTTTTGGTTTCGACTTCAGAGGTCTTTATAACTAAAAATACTAAGATATGGGTACATATACGGGTGTCCCTGAATGCAGGCTAACATCAAATAAGAGACTTTTTTATAAAGCAACTACCAACAGGTAAACCACAGTACCATTTGAGATGATGGGGAGCTCGGGGCTGTTAGGCAGAGCTAGAAAAGGCAATAGCAGATAGCGCTGCAAAACTGCCATTTAAATAAAAATTATCTTTGTAAGGTTAAAATATAACACACCACTCCTAAAACTTCCCTTTTAAAACCTCCTTCTTTATAAGCTCTCCCTCCCATCACCTCCCCTCCAGCTCCAGTGTGTCCCCCCTCATTGCTGATGGGCTGTGTTTCTTCTTAGAGATTGCGGGTCCTGTTCTGCTGCAGCTCTCCTCTCACCATGCCAAAAACCATTCAGAGTGCACCGAGTCAGCATTGCTGACTGCTGCCTCCCCCTTCTCCCCCAAGGGAAATCACTCCTAACCACAATCTCCATTGCCTGAAGATCAAGATATGTGGTAATTACCTTTGTTGCGATTTCCACCCCCACTTACAGTGTTCGGGATAAAGTTTCCAGACATGACGAGTACCTGCACGGTCTTGCAGTGTGTCACAATGCCTGACAGGCTAAATTACCACTGGTGGTGGGAAAAATATGCTATCAGAGATGCACAGCACTAAAATAGGGCAGCTTCAAATCAGCTCCAAGCTTTAAAATTAGAAAGCCTGATGAGTAAAACCAGTATATTAGTACTTGTTATTAGAAAAAGCATGTATCTAGCAGCTTTTAGAAATAAAGCTGTGACTGAAGACAAGTATACCTGTACAATACATAGCCTACATCTACACTGTTAAATGGTCATGCTCAGCATGCCTAGGAGGGGTCCCAAGCATTGGGAGCACACCTGTACAGCTCCTGGAAAACTAGGCCTATGTTCCTTCACATGGAGTCACAGTCTCACAGCTGCCCCACAATATCCTTCTCAGTAAGGACAAACACAGTGAAACTTTCTATTTTTACACCTTTTTATGTTATGCCAATTTTAAGGCTTCCATACAAGTAACCCTTTGGCCTACAACACTGATGAAAATAATCTTTCAATGATGCAACGGTATGGATTTGGATTACTTTTCATTTCCTTTTTTTTTTTTCTATTTTGTTTTGGTAGCTTGACCTGGAGATAATGAAGGCATGGAAATACTAAAGGGTCTCTGCATTTCTAATTGCACTGGCATTCAATTCTGCCTATGATCTGATCCTCTCTTAATGTTGCTATAGACTGGACATCTTCTAGATTAGCAGCTTTCCCTACATGTCACAACTCTACTGCTGACCACAAATCCTTTTCCATCATGCTTTGTAAATGTCAGATTTTTTTTAGTCTCTCTATTGCATTCTTCTGTCCTGATGCATCAGATCAGCTTTCCCCCATAACTTGGAGTATAATAGGTAATATCTTTTTTCTTGATCTCAAGTGTAATGTTACACTACAATTATGAACTCTTTATGGTCTGACTTACTCCTTAGTCTCTTCCTTGTCCAACTGCTGCATCAGCTGTCAAGCTACTGTCATATACTTGGAATCATCATCCATCAAGCCCAATCATTCCCATAGCTCTTTTAAGTATCATCTTAAGGATTTTAGAGTAAGCAACAACTCTTTCACATTCATCAGCAATCCTGATGCCCAGTATTACTCTTCTACTTGTTGTATTGAAATTTCCATCTTTGCCAAGGAAAACACAAGTCTTCCCCGAGGGACTTAGAGGCAACTGAACCTGTTCCCATAGGCACGATTCTTAACAAGACTACTTTTGTATTTCTAGCCCCACTGGAGAAAGCAAAAGTATTTTTTGAGCCTGGAATATCCTTATGTTTAGTTTCTAACATGGACCAAACCTTGGAAAGGCAAACAATAAGAAGTGATAAACCCGGCTCAGTGAAGTTGGTTTAGCACATTTGACAACTTTTGAGATGTCCTACTACTGTATATGTAGATTAATGCCCTTTTTGAGGAAAAGCAAAAGCTATTAAGGAAGGAAAAATTGATAGCAACATTTCGGGCTATAAAGCCTCCTGTGGGTGCAAATCCCAAGAAATCTGGAGAATCAAACATCTAGATTTAACTTTTCAAGTAGTGACAGAGTGAAATGCTTCAACACCTGGAGTGTAGCTCTTGTGGGCATTTGAGTGTCTCAGAATTGCCATTCTGAAATTCTCAGCCTCGGTGAGCAGGCAAGCTTGCTAAGCACTTGCTAAAATATTCAGAGGAGATAATGGCCTCACTGCTGTGCCTAGGTGCAGATTTTCCCTAATTCTAGTTTTGGAAGACACTGTCTTTCTATAGAATTGCTACAGTTCATCCTTAATGCTATAACGATTGTGGGTTTTACTACTAATTTCATTGCTAGTACCTAGATTTCCACATTAAAAAATAAATAAATTCAAAATTCACAATCTGAGACACTTGCCAATGCCTTCATGAGGACCAGCATTTCCATTGCCTAAAGCAGCACTTACAGTTATTGCTCCATCATGCACGTTTTACACACACAGAGACACATCCCCTGCCTTGGCCGGTACACATTAATCACTTTCACAGCACAAGGTGCCTTTCCACCCCAACTTCTTCAGATGTATGGTGTAAGGAAATTTAAAAAAAAAAAAAAAAAAAAAAAGAAATTTGAGAGCAAGCAGCTCAGACCAGAACTCAACATCTATCTGAAAATTCAGTCTTCTCAGATTTGCCCAAATGCATGATTTCAGCTATAGAAATGACAGATGTTATTCCAGGCTAAGTTTCTTGCAGTATCTCAAATACATTATGAATTTCGAGAACTTGCCTGGGAAAAATGACAACTCAAAAAGTTACTTTGATCACGAGGTTGTATCTGGAGTTGCCTGGTTGTAGAGGGGGCTCTACCTCCAAGACCCAGAACAAACAAGATGTAACTAATTATTTACATTCTGGAATTCAGTCAGGGAAATATGACTTGCAGTAGCTTAAGGCATAGAAAGAAAAAAAAAAAAGAAAAATCCCACAAAAAAAAAACCAGAAAGGAGGAAGCCATGGCATGCAGCTGCAGCAAAACGCTGTCTTCAATAGGAATGTGAAGATTATAACTTATTTGGGAAAATGACTAATTCTGTAGCATAGAAAAATGTAAGCCTAAGGGTTTCAGTCTGTGGTATTCAAAGTTATTATTTTAGGCTCCCACAAATGCAAACCCCCCTTTTCTCAGTTCATATACAATTAATACTTCTAAGATATCCCAGAAATAGCTATGTATGTACACATATTTGTGTGTATGTATAGACATATACATTAAAAATATGTGAAGAGAGATAGATGTATATATTGAGTGAAATTTATTTTTATTAAAATTAATGAAATCTATAGCCAGTTTTACAGTTAAGGAACCACAAAACATACAGGGGCTTTCATATAGAAACATACTAAATAATTTTTGCTACCTTAAGATATAACCTGAATTCCTATACTAAGGAACCAAAAATGAAATAAACTAGAGAGTTCCTATTTTATCTACCTCAACTGAAGACAGGCTTTAAAAGGACACAGTCCAGGCAATTGGATATTCCTTTCTCCAGATTAACACTAGCATGTTGTGGGCAATAATGAGGCAAGTCACTGCCTCAGAGTTGCAAATTCCTCTGAAGAGAGGCATCTGGCAAATACATTATTCATTTCCTAACTTCAATCAGAATTAGTTCAGTCATCACGTGTGGCAAAATTATTTCCTGACAGGGACAAAGCAAATGGAGTCAAAATAAAGAAAGAGCACCAGGGAAGCCAAAGCTCACTGAGCTGCAGTGCTGAAAAATGCCAGAAAGATTTAAATAAGTAAGGCTGGTGTATAAATCTCTGTAATGTCTTATTTAAATTCTGAAAGCTTACTGATGTTATTAAAGCACTGCAGTATTTTGTCTGGCACTGAGGGATGGAAGGATTTTTCTTAGACTTTTGGGGTTTGTGGCTACTTAATTCTAGCAAAATATAGGCAGTAAACAACAGATCACTTGTTACACATCAATTGTTGAATAACCATGCTCACAACCATATTATCACAGACCAAAGTAACTTGCCTATACCACATAGGAAGCATAAAGGTGATATTTCAAATCAAATCTTTTTTGTAACTCTATTCTAAAATGTGATTTTCCTTCTATTGTAATCTTGTGGTTTAGGGATCACTAATGGTTGAGCACAATGGCATTACTTATCCACAACTTCACTATTGCTATTATTTTTGCTCAGGTAGAATTCAAATTATTTCCATTGGTATTATCAAGCCACAAGTAGTTTTCACAAGTTAAAAGTTACTTACAAAGCTTACTTTTAATTGCCTTAAATTAGAGAAATTAATAGAAGCAGAGAAATAAACAGGGCATAATTATTCTAATGGAGGAGTAACATTATTTATGCAGTACTAAATACTGTTTAAGCATAAAATACATCATACTACTAATATAAAACTCACCACAGCAAACTCTGCTGCAGATGGATTCCCTTGACTAGGTTAAGTCCAAACACATGTGATTCACACAAACGAAGAAGTACTAAAGGTATACAATTAAAAATAAAGAGCACTGTATAATTGCTTTGTACATCTAACAACCCCCAAATAAGCCTTTACACAAGAATAGGATTCTGTATTAGCACTTACTCAGAAATAGCAATGTGAATCAATGAAAGGGTTTTTTCCAATTTATCTCACACGCCTCTGAATTAAGTAGGAAAATTATTAAAATTAGGAGATGATAGTCAGTCAATATGGAGAAGAATATACTTACAGAGAAGCTGGAGATATCTGCAGACAAACCTCTTTTTTGGTGACTATTTTAACCCCTTTCATTTCATGGTATTTAAATTCGCTGAGAGAAGTTGGGTTCTCATCCACCTTGAGGGGGAATATAAACCCAAACTCCCCTTTGTCCTTTTCAACCTTTTGTCTCACAGCTGTCATGAATTAGTTCCTTAAGCACAATACCAGCAGAGACCATTAGGGCAACAATTTAACCTCGGTGTTTCACAATTAGCCTGACTTTACTCCCCTGAACCCTACTGGGATTTAGTCAAACTCAGCTGTGTGCCATCACTGAGGAACAGCAACCATCAAGTTCCCCTATCCAAGACAGCTGCAGGACTGGATGCTGGTTAGGTGAGGTTTACAGATAGGAGTCCAGCTGGCAAACCACCCCCCTAGTGAAGGGAAAGGCAAATACAGGCAAGGCCCCTCCCAATCTCACCTGGAAGCAAAGTCCTTCCCAACCCCAGATCGTCCAACTACATCATCCAAAAAGATTTCAAACAAAGTAATCCTACAACAATTCTCCCCTTTAGTTGCTTTCCTACCTATTCTCGAGAGTAGTAGAAAAAGCCAGAACAAATACAAAACCCTGACAAGGAAACAAAAAATAATACATCTGTCCAGATAAATTTGAGGGCAAGGAGGAAGAAATTTCTTCTGGACTATGCAGGAAATCTCTTTCAGCTCTAAAGTGTGAGCCAAGCCCAGAGCTACTGTCTTCATGTGTTATGAAAGTACCAAACATCATAAGCCATTTTTACTGTCCCCAATACACATGGAGACTGGACATTGAAAAAGCCCCAAATCTTTTGGCCAGAAAGGGTTACTGCAGTCTTGCAGCATGACACACAATGCATACAAACTCACATGCAGATTTTTTTCTTCAGATAGATTAAAGCTTTGGTTTTTTGAAAGTTTGGGATTAAAAAAGCAATTAGTTTCTCAGATTTCACTTTCCCAGGTCAGCCATTCTTGTATTTAAATTGCACTTACAGATAAAAAGGGTGCCTTAGGTTGGCTTTTTCTAATTTCAACTTACCAGAAAGGCTTTATCATGAATACTTACACAGCAGATAAGGGAACATGAACAAGTTATCACAGAAAAGGGTAAGGTGTTCACTTCTGAATCAATAACTGCTCTTATCCCATGGAACATGTGAGGCAGCTTACCTTCAGAGAGAAGGTTGCCAGCCAGTTGCCAGTCATCCCTTGGCAACACTCTTCCCTCTGCACACTTCTATTGTCTCCCCATTCACACACCACAGGAAAGTCCCAAGAAGTAGCTTATCCTGTTTTCCATGTGCAAGCTCACAGATAGCCCTGCACGATTTCCATCTCTAGTTTTACAGGAACTGAGATTTCTCAAGGTGCCAGGACTCAAAAGGTTGTCTGTGCCTCTAATGGGGATAAAGTGCTACCCACACTTTTGCTTTCTTTGCCCTTCATTACTGAACAAGTCATGGCAGCCCATTCCCGTCAGATGATGCGAATTCCACTAAATTACGGTACCATATCATATTTCCTTATGTATTCAAGTATCCCAGCATGCTCCTGTTGCTCATGTAGACTTCTAGCATCAGTACGGAGGCAATTTAAAATATATTCCTTACATGCGCCTTTGTGCCACATTAAATGATATAATGTATGCGAGAAGATTTTCAAGGAGATGTGCTGAGAATTGGAAATCGGTGCAAGATCTGAGAAAGAAAATTCATGAAGTAGTAAGCACTGGAAGGTCACTAGGTCAAAGAAAATTTTCCATTTCCTTGCAGGCCATCAGACACAGTCAATGTTTGGGAGTGCAGAGAAAGCACTTATTAATAACTTCCTAATTTCTGTAGTCTACAACTCAATTTTCACAGCTGCATTAGAAGTGCAGAAGAAAAGCAGTGATAAGCTGTTCTAAAGGATATTTTTATGAACGAATTTTTCAGTCTTTCCCCCACTGCTGAAATTAAACATCTTCTGAAATCCACAGAATACACTTGTACAGGTTTCTTCCCAATTTCTACTGCAAACCTTACCAGTAACTCAATACATTGCTTCTAGTTGCCAGTTTTCCTCAAAAAACTTGGGTTTTAATTAATTTTTTCTTTCATGAATACATCAGAAACATCCTAATTTCATTGGTTTTAATGAGATATTCTCGCAGGTATCATTGGACCACACTTTGCAGGCGCTGATCACTAAAAAAAAAAAAAACCAGCACACTGATTTTGTGTATTATCTTCTATACGTATGTTATCTAAGCCTAAGGGCCCAAAACTCCTCTATATAGCCTGTTGGAGATGGACATTCCTCTCATGAAGTCTTCCCTCCCTTTTGAAGTATTCCATGTATAGCCATATATACAGGATCTTGCATTCATCTGTAAGAATGACAGGACTTGATTTGGATTTTTTTTCAACAACACACCTTTGTTCTGTTGTAAACTTGTACCTAATTAAGGGATTGACAAAAATCAAATCCTCAGCTTGTTTGGAGCTTTCTCTTTCCGTTCTAGAATTAGTAAGTATTCAGTCAAAAGAACAAAAGGTCTTCCTAGTTTTGCATGGTTCTTTTCGATCCACTGAAACTAATTATAATCAAAGACACTCTGTAGTCTCTTTCTGGCAGTGGTTTCGAAAGCAGAACTCTTTAGAAGTCACTGTCCTCAAAATCCTTTCTTGGAGCAGGTAACAGGCCTGCCTTTCTGGGTCTTGCAAAGATATATGTGTGCATTTCAGTTAGGACATGTAAGTAAACTAGAGAAACGTGAGCATTTTACACATTTCTCCAATTTATCCTAGGTGGGATTTATCCCACATGAAATAATATGTGGAGTATCTCTTCCATGACCCCTCAAAGACAGATCACTAAGAAAAGAATTTCACCATCTTTTTCCCCAGACAAGTAGAGGAAACATTTGGGACACAGTTATAAAGCCAAAGCAAAATTTATCGCTGAGTGAAAGAAATAAGGAGATAAAAACATAGGACAAAGATGAATTTCAGGCAAGATTTGAAAATAGATGAAAGCAGAAAAACCACAGCTTTTCACCACTTAGACTCATTTAAGAAACGTGTACTTTTAAAGTACTGAATTAGATAAATGCTGCAGTTGAAAACCCAGCATGTTCTGGTTTGAATTTTCCGCAGTCTCAGTGCAATGAAAACAGTAACAAAACTGGCTGCGTTGTCTAGCCATTATAAAAACATACTAATTTTCAGTATCAGTTGATCATATAATTACATATCATCACCGTCAAGTTCTGCATACTGGGACAGTGGTTAACCGTGCTGAAGTCAACTACAAAATTCCGCTATGTCCTAAGGAAAGAGGTGGTGAATCATAGGGCTACGCCAAAGTAAATGGATAAACCCCAACATGTTCCGTCTGTACTCTGCAGAAAGACTGATGAATTATTCTTTGCTTGTCACATCACACTGCCCTTTTACAGGCATGAAAGCTCCTGGGACCTGTTCCAGAGAGGAAATCCCTGGCAGCTGCTGACTGCTGGTGAGAGGGACTACTGGTGTCACTTGTGAAGCCACTGTGGGGGAGGATTCAGCTGAGAAACTTCTTTTTGCATCTCTCATCAGAATTGTCCCTGGCCTATCCATTTCTATACAGCAAGCAAACCCCTCTTACCACACTCTGTGGTCCTACTCTATTTAACCATACTTCAGGATTTACTCAGGTAAAACCATGAATACATAACCACGGGAAGATTTGGAAAATGCCACAAAAGCTACTCAATTCAACCTCTCCTTCCCCCTCAAATGTTTCCCAGTGAAAGTGCTATGAGAACTGTAACAGCGAACAGTTCCTTGTTGTTCCTTACTTTACAGATACTGAACACCCGAGGGCAGAAAGGAATAGGGACCACTGAACAGACATTCGTTTTCTTGTTAAAAGTGCCTTCCACACAGAACTACCTTGTGCCTTTCAGTTTCGAGTGTAAAACCTGTCATGTTGGTTCGGCAAAGTGCAGCACTTGGACATCCCCTGCCGCTTCCTCCACTGATCCTTTCCCTCACACAGACCACCTAAAAAAAAACTTCCTTAGCCATTCAGTATAATCCCCTACTTCTTGCAAAACACTCCTCCTCGGAGTCCCTATCATTAAACATGAACTTAAACACCGCGCTCGCCGCGTTTAAACCACCCCACGTTCCTCGCGGACCGAGGAACGGCGCAGAGCGACGGTGGCGCGGGAACACGCCGGGATGTGCGGGAACACGCCGGGATGT
>VYZT01045467.1:1459-17769 GCA_013400735.1 Pomatostomus ruficeps
TAAGAAAAGCAAAAAAAAAAAAAAAAATAGGAGATGAAGATTTACATTTCTAAATTGAGACTGGATTTGGAACCCAGAAGCTCATTTTGTTCTTCATAAGTCAAACTCTTTATCTTCTTGAAAGTTATATGGCTACGGAGTTACTCAGATGAGGGGTGGTAGAACCGAATGACAAAACTGGAAAGAATGGATCACAGTTTTTTCCTGTTCAGGTCAGCTTTGGGATAGTGATAATTCATTTTTGTTCACCTGGAAATCAGTTTCAAACATTACTGATAAAAAGCACTTCCCCTGTTTTCCAGCTTGGTGCAGTAGTTCTTACCAAATCCCCCAAAGAGGCAGTAGCTTCCTTCCTGCCTTTCCCTTCTGCAGTGCCTTAGAACACTCCCAGCAAAGCTGCTGCTCTAGACCTCTCCACGTCATCCCAGTAATGCTCACCCCACTCGGGCTCTCCCATCTGTTTCTGGAGTGTTTGTGTGTGTTTGTTTGTTTTGAAACCATCTGCTGTCTCATACCTTCCTCTTCAGCTCCAGCGCTGGAGGAACAGTCTGACTCGAGCTCACAGCACAGCATTGGTGTTCCAGGCAGTTGTGTGGAACCTGGTGCTCAAAGCCCTGCATGGACTGGTGTGCCCACAGCAGAGAGTGCAGCTTTCTCCAGAGGAGCCAGCAAGAGGAATGGAAGTGCTGCTGGCATGAAATTGTGCCTTGGGGAACAAGGCCTGCTCATTAGCAGCACTTTTTGGCTCAAGTCAAGTCCTGGTCCTGAGTTATTTGGAGTTATTTGAGGATGTCTCACAGACATTCACTATGCAGCACAAACATACCTTTCAATTGCGTGTTATCAGAGATGGAATTTCTGTCTCAATTTTTTTATAGGGTCCAGTCCTATTGGTCCTTTCAAGAGGCTTTTTAGGTGGCTATAAGTCTACATACAATTAATAGCATGAAACCAAAGGAAGTTAAACATGAAAGAAGTCAGTTCTTGATTTTTAAAAAACTAACTACTGGCTGCTTTTCATGCCCTTCTAAGCTGGTTAAGTGGAAACATGACTCCCCTGAACAATCTACACGTGAAGGCTGTTAGCATTGCTCAATGCACATTGCTACTCTCCCTTTCAAAGTTTCATTAAGATATTCAATTCTAATAGCTAAACAGTCTCATTTCCTTTCTAACATTTAGACAGAGAGGGTTTTTTACAGTTTTAAATAGAAGAACTAAAGCCAACAATATTCTTATCTCCTATTTTCAATTTAGCTTCAGAAATTAAAATTTCTACCATATAATTGAACCAAAATTATCTACGACTTTTCAGTGCTTTTCATTCTGTATACCCATGCTGCAAATAGGAATTCAATGCTGTGATCAAGTACAAATCACCTATTGTCATTGAATGGGGCATTATAAAATGTTGATGTATTTCCTCCCTTTTAGCTGTTTTTTCAAATGATTTCATGGTCACAATGGACGGCTATGAAGTCTGTTTAAAAAAAAAAATCTCTCCTCCCAAAGTGATGCTGTAGTATTCTTTGCCAGTTCTTTGCCAATCCCAAGCACAAGTACAAGTTGGAGAGTGAATGGATTGAGAGCAGACCTGGAGAGAAGGACTTGGGGATGTTGGTTGATGAGAAGCTGAACATGCCCTGGCAATGTGTGCTTGCAGCTTGGAAAACCAAGTGTCCTGAGCTGCATCAAAAGCAGATGGAGAGAGGTGATTCTGCCCCTCTGCTCTCATGAGAATCCACCTGGAGTGCTACATCCATCTCTGGGACTCCCAGCATAACAGGGATGTAGACCTGTTGGAGTGAGTCTAGGGGAAGCCAGGAAGGTGATCAGAGGCCTGGAGCACCTCTCCTGTGCAGACAGGTTGAGAGAGCTGCAGTTGTTCAGGCTCCAGAGACCTCATAGCACCTAAAGGGGGTATATGTGAGCTGGAAAGGGACTTTTTCCCAGAGCCTGTAGTGAGAGGGCAAGGGGCAATGGCTACAAACTGTTAGAGGGTAGATTTAGATTGGACATGGAAGAAAGTCTTTACTGTGAGGTTGGTGAGACACCGGCAAAGATTGCCCAAAGTAGTGAATATCCCATCCTTTGAAGTGTTCAAGGCCAGGTTGGATGGGGTCCTGAGCAACTTGGTTTAGTGAAATGTATCCCTTCCCATGACAGGGGGCCCAGAACTGGAGGATTTTTAAGGTCATTTCCAACCCAAGCCAATCTATGAATCATGCAAGTAGAATCCAAGCTATAACATAAAACTCTTCTTGTATATGAAAAAGTACTAGTTCATTCAGGAATAATTCATGTAAAGGAAAATTATTTTGCACATTTTTATAGAAACATACAGTATACTTTAAGAGTCTTGGGGTGTTTTTTCCCTTCATTTTTCTTTCTTCTGTGTTGAAAATTAAATTCTGTAATAGAAGTGCCAGGTCAAACGTTGATATATTATATTCTTAAGGGAGAATACAGGGGCATTATTTGCATCTTCTTTTGTGTGCCCTGTGTTATCCCAATAATTTTCTGAAATAGTTGATCTCTGCCTTGCAGCCATCTCCCAGCCTCCCCACTTCCCAACCCTTGGCTACAGAATTCGATCTCAGTAGCGAGATACAGAGGCAGCAGACAGCAACCTCTAAAATCCATGGAAGAGCATCAAGGCAAGTTTACGTCAGTGAATGGAACAGTGCCAGGGCTCAGACACCAGGGGGATCAGCCCTCCCTACTGTTAGCTTATTAACCAGCTCTTGGCATGCCTTTGTCCAGGTCCAGGTTAGCACTGTCCCATGGAGTTCCCAGGGGTGTTCAGGGGGTCAGAACCAAGCAAGGGCAATCCCCATTAGACAGCTGAGACACAGCCTCCTAGTTTTGGAAGATGAGTGTTTAGTAGGATAGATGGGACTAGATGGTGTCAGTTGGCCTCAGGATCAAAAGAGTGTTGCCCTCACTACTCAATTTACTGGTATAGATGCTGCCTCAGGCTCCTGCCTATTTCCAGAGACAGAAATAAATTCTGTACAGGCTTGTCTTTTCACTATCATAAGGACACCACACTGCTGTTGATGACATTTCTGTTATATGTGAAATTGGCAGGATGTAAACAAATAGGAAAACAACAGAAGGTATTGTCCAGGCTCCATCACTTGAACAGCTGATTCAAAGCAAAAATTGTGCTGTGAATAAAGAACTTTTGCAACTGGTGATATGGAAGCTTGCCTACCCCTTGCAGAGGGTTCTTTGAGACCCATGCAGGTAAAACTGTCATGTTTTGAGCACTAAAAGCAAAATCATACTTTTTTTTTTCTTCTCTCCCATCTCTATCACCAGGGGTATGCACTCCCTGGAGCAGGACAGGCATGAGATGCTTTTGCTTTCACCACACCCTGATGCTGCATCTCTCTCTGTCCATTGATTGTGCTGGAAGCAAAGTTACATAAACTCTGTGTAGGCACCATGAAAGATAAAAAACACAGGTAATATTGTTACTAATACCAGACATACTTTAAGACATCTTGGTACAGCTACAAAGCTCTTCAGGGAATGGAGGGAGAATAAAAAAGACCTGAAAATATATCTGTCAGAAAACATGAAGCTGAGGAAGAAACATTCAAGAAAAATTAAGACACAAACCCCACACCTTTAGAGAATAGTAGGTACTTTGAGGGCAGGAGGGGATGGGGACTACTAGGAATATTCTCTATGCTTAAGCAAAAGGCTATAATTGTTCTTTTGTGCCTTGTGACAAAAATATTTATTCCAGAAATATACAGGTTCAGATATTTTCTGAAATAATTTAATTTTTCATGACTACTTAGGAATAGGCAGAAATTTTCTCACACATTTAATTTCTCTTTTGGGGCTGATATTGTCTAGAATTTACATTTAAGTTCTCAGTTTGAAAGGTACTTGTGTTCTCTTCAGAAAAGCAGAGTCCATAACATTTGGATTTTAACTTAGATTCAAATAATATTTTACTGAATCAAAGCAGTAGTAACTCTGGCAAAGTTTGTCACTCAGCCCATAGAAGTCCAAACCTGATGTAGAGACTTAAAACAACAAATGCCTATTTTGCCTTTTATTTTTACTTTTGACATTAAGGGGAAAAAAAAGAGAAGAAAGGTAGGAGCTCAGTTAATTTAAACTTATTAAGTTGGTCTTACGAACCTAGACCCTCACTAATGCTCTAACAGTGAACCTTCTCACCTGCTCTCCTATACTGTCTGCCCTTGTAAACACACAAAATTTAACCACACATGCTCTGGATCACCCTGTAGCTTTTCTTCACTGAATTCATTGGGAACACAGTTTCCCACTGATGTTGTAGCTGAAACACCACCATATTTAGGTTCCTGGGTTACACACTCAGCAAGGCTTTCCACCCACCACAGACCATACGGAAAAAATTAAATTTCTTTGGAACTATGTTTTTTTGATCTAGCTCTACTCTTAAACCTGCTCATGTTATCATTGAAACTTGAAAGCTAACCCTCCTTTTTTGCTCCCGAAAGAACAGGGAAAAAAAAACCAACTTCACCAGGTCACCTTTTCATTGAATTCCTTTAGTTAGTTTTAAGTTTCTGTCTGTCAGAAGTACATAAACTTCATGAACCAAAAATGAGGAAAACTCCAAACTCTGTTCAGGATTCTTCTAAAATGTTTATCTTTTAAAAGTTCCATGATACCCTGTATGGTCTTTCATTCAATTCACTTTTGACTGGGATGTTATATTACTATTTTTTTTAAATCAAATTCACCTTAGACTCAGTGAATTAGAGACTGAAATTTAAAAGCTTTGCAGAAAAGTGTTTAAAATAAGAAGAAATGGAAGCAAATGTTAATACTATTTTCTGTGAGTCAAGTTTGTTTTGTTGAATTTTCCTCCATCCTGAGTTTTTTAAACATGAGGAGACTAAAGTATTTGTCTTAAAACATAGTATTATCTTGATGAAATTACTGGGATTTTTTTTTTCTCTCTCTTGGCATCCTAAATGGTTTTAACACATAGCCATATTCAGACAGTCATCACTGGCCAAATTTCTTCATGGCTTTGCAAACAGCTACAGCCTTTTGTGCAGACATTGTGCAGACTCTGTAACTGGACGTAAAACAGTGCTCACCTGAGGTTATCTCCCAGCCCAGTGGCATTAACAGCAACCCAACGTACAAAGCTGGGGAGAGGTATCGTTTTTCTTCCTAAGGAAGGACTGAAAAGTGATCTTACTGGTGGTACCATTGCGCCATTATGACTCAGTGGGCTTCAGTGGAAATCCTCCTGAATTACTTCATGACAGATTAAACTTAACTCTCTAAATGTTATATTTACTGAATAGCACTCATCCAGCAATGTTAAAGCACCATGGGAACATTAGTTAAGTTCCAGAATCTCTCCTTCCGTAGTTTCCCAAGTGTAAAATAAATTAATATGGTTTATGGACATTTAAATCATCACCCAGGAATATTCCCCAAATTTGTGCAAAATCACACAGCAAATCATCATCCAGGCCAGGTACAGAACTGAATGTCCCACCTCTTCTCTTGGGCTCTGGTACTACACATTTAGTTCTCTTTTAGAACAATAGATTTAAACTCTTACAGATTATTACTTTTATCTTAAACTCTCTCTTATCTCAAATGGCTGCTGAATTCTCAGTCGGGCCATTTAACATAAGTGCTTGCTCTAGTTATTCAGTCCATTAAAATAGAAATCAGACTACATTACCCAGAACACACTTAAGCCTCCCACAGCCCTGCTCAGTCACAGGGGCAGTCTGCCAATAAATATGCTCTCCACATTGTTCCCTACTAAAATCATTTAAGAGTTCTATGTTAAAATATACAAATGCATATGTTTATACAAATCCAACAGCCAATATCGGATAATTTAGTTAGACAAACACTTGTTTATGCATGTTGAGTTGGATATTTCATTACCCATGGCTAATTCCTGGGATGCTGTTAGCAAGCTTCCTAACTTCCTTCTCTGTCCACATAGTCCTCTGCTTTGAAAACACAGACATTCTTTTCCCTGGTTCTAGGATATCTTTGCTATTTGCACTAATCTGGTCATGGGAAGCACAGGATGTTTTATGTGTGTAGTTCTTGGACGCATGAAGAGAGTTAATTAACACATGAGCAAGGTAGACAATTTCCTAAAGTAATAGATAGAAGAAAAGACAAATTAAAAAATCCCCAATGCCTGCTTTACTAAATTCCTAAGAAGTTAGGTAACTTTTTATCATTGCCACCACTGGAGAAAGTTTGGAGCTGTGAGAGGAGGTAGATGCTGCCAGGAAACAATGTGTTTAAAATTGACATAGATGGGTCCTCAAGGCAAGGTCACAGTTCTACTTTCCCTGTGGAGGCAGTGGAACCAGCAAAACTGATTCTAAAATATTCTTCCCCATTTCTTCCTTCCCCCACCTTTGCTTCACCTGCTGCCATGGCACGAACATGACTGAGTTCCAGGTCTTTGTCTCGAGAGCAGCAAAATGAAGATTTGCCTGTCTCACCTTGAACTGACTCTAAGCACACGCCTCTCTTAGGAAACTCAGGAGTCAGTCAGGTAACACGTGTGAATTACTAGTCCACAGTCCTGCAGAAAATTTACTGCCCTCAACACTCATACAAAATGTGTGACTTTGTAAGACCTGAGCTCTATAAGAATAAACATAATCAAATTCAGACAGCATTTGCTTGCCAATTACTGGCAGATTTGCACCGTTTATGGTCAGTCCGTTATTACACAGCTCTACAAATTGAATTTGTTACAGAAAATGTTAAGAAGGAAGGATCTTTGGCTTCAATTTATCCAGAACAAATGGGCAAATGGAAAAAAATCAAATCTGAATTTGTAGCTACAAGGCAATTTGGACAAATGTTAGGCTATACTGTCCTATCTGTGGAGCAAAACATGATCCAAACTATCTCAATGCATTGAGATTACATAATTTGATGATAACATCTAGCACTGTGGCAGCACAAGCAATCTGGTGTTCAGGACATTCCTGAATTTTGGTTAAAAGCCTTTTCTTTTTTTTTTTTTTTTTCTCAAATATATTTTATGGTTTAGATTGAACATTTATGGTGGCAAAATGAAACAAACTGCCCTAAATGGGAGGAAAGATTCCTGTGGTATAATTGATTTTCCGATTGCCTTGATTACTGTAGAAATGTTCAGCACTTTTTCCTCCTCCGGGAGATTTTATCTTGAAAAACTATGCCAACAGACAGACACACTCATACAAGTTATTCTGTATTTTATAATAGATAAGATTTTAAAATGCCCAGTGAAAAATGTGGTATTTGCACTGAATGTGGTGCATTGTCTGTGTATGGATGTCAAGTACCCACCCCAGCCTCTCTGTTACTCCTGTCTGCAAATGAGCAGGGGACAGAAAATATTATGAAGGGTTCAGGGGCTGAGATAAGAACTGGGACAGAGACAATCCACTGATTACCATCCCAGGCAACACAGACTTGACTTAGGAGAATTAATTGAATTTATTACCAATCAAAATAACAGTAGGATAATGAGACGTAAATCTTGAAAACAACTTTCTCTCACCCCTCCCTCCTTCCGAGCTCCACCTCCTTCCCCAGAGGTACAGGGAGACAGGGAATGGTTTACAGTCAGTTCATCACATGTTCCTGACACTGCTCAGGGAGAGGAGTCCTTCCCCTGCTCCACTGTGGGGTCCCCCCCACAGAGACAGTTCTCCAGGAACTTCTCCAGTGTATGTTCTTCCCATGGGCTACAGTTCTTTATGAACTGCTCCAGCATGGGTTCCTTTCTACAGGGTGCAAACCTTCCAGAACCACCTGCTCCAGCATAGATCCCCCACAGGGTCGCAAGTCCTGACAGGAAACTTGCTCCTCTCTCCACAAGTCTGCAGTTCCCTGCCATGGGGTCACAGCCTCCTTTGGGCATCCACCCGCTCCAGGGTGGGGCCCTCCACAGGCTGCAGGTGGGTTTCTGCTCCCACATGGAGCTCCACAGGCTGCAGGGGCACAGCTGCCTCACCGTGGTCTGCACCATGGGCTGCCAGGGAATCTTTGCTTCAGCTCCTGCTCCTCCTTCTCTGCTGACCTTGGGGTCTGCATCATTGCTCCTCTCATACATTCTCACCCCTCTCTCCTCTGAGCACAATTACATCAGCACAATACCTTTTTATCCCTTCTTAAATATGTTATCACAGAGGTGTTATTATCATCGCTGATTGGCCCAGCCTTTGCTGGTAGTGGGTCCAATGTAGAGCTGTCAACATTGGCTCTTCTGGACATGGGGGAAGATTCTAGAAGCTTCTCACAGAAACCACCCCTGCACCCACCCCCACTGCCAAAACCTGGCCATGCAAACCCAGTACACTACGATGGCAATTTAGTCGGTGGGAGAGGATGTAGCTTTAAAATAATTTTCCCTCTCTAGATTAAACAGTCCCAACGCTTTCGGCCTTTCCTCATTTGAGCGATGCTCCAGACCCATTATTTGTCTTCATGGCCCTTTGTTTCATTGTCCAGTAGTTCCATATCTCTCCATAGAGAAGCAGAAATTCACACAGCAAAAATACCATTGGTTCTCATGGAGAGGACATTTCCAATTGCAAAACTGACATGCCTCTTTAAATCTGCTGCATGGAATCCATCTCGTCCAGCTGCATGGATAGGTTCCTGCTTAGACTTATGACACCAAGTCCACACGGAACAGTCTAAATGTATTCTGGGAGGTGGAATGCAATAGCTTAAATACGTAGGACCTAGAAGGCCCCACCTATCTCCATCTGTTTCTAGTTCTAGAGGAGGATGTTTCCTCTAATTTTCTCCTCATATCTGCCAGTCTGGCGTGGATGCCTTGAATTCTTTAGGGTTGTCTCAGATGTAGCTCTGTGGCTGTTAACTGTGACGGCATTATAGTGCCTGCAGACTGCTAAAGGTAGGCGATTTAATCTCAGATTCAATCTGCTCACCACTGAAATCAACAGTAAAGACATCTTTACTGATGATGGCTACTTGAGATATCCTGTACGGGTTTTTTTATAGTCATTGGGGAAAATCTGGCCATTCTAGAATGTAATTTTTCTGGTATTTGCCATAAAGTGACTCCCTCCTCCTTTAAAATGACATTTTCATATTTTGTTGGAGAGATCCTGTTCTTTATTTCAAAACCTGCAGCACTTCAATGTGCATGGGAGCTCCCACTTTACAAAACCATGGCTGACTGGCTTTGTTCTTCCCAGGGTTTGCTCACCCGCATGTTTCACTGGGGCTTGTAAAAGCACAGCTCCTGCTGCTTGATGCTGCAGTAAGATCAGCTTCTCCACGGAGTCTTTCCCAGTGAACTGTAGAAGGCTGTTGCCATCATCTGGCACTCACAGGAAGGTGTTTGAAGGAAGGTCAGCTCCCAGTTGTTCAAGCAGGGCAAGTCAAAGCAGGGTAAAGGAAGGTCATCCAAAGTAATCGAGAAAACAACAGACTGGAAGTCAGCAGCAGTATAACCCTGTTCCAATCAGTATTGTCTCTGTGTTGGAGAGCTTTAATGAGAAAAAGGATTATTAACTTTCAAGTGTTGCAATGACAGCTTGTTTTTTCCCTTGTGGATGCACGGTATGCTCACATGGCATGGCACAGCACAGAACAATATACACTTAGCTAGGTGCTAAGCGTAACATCTCCTTACAATTCACTTTGCACACATCCTGACTGAAGGGTGGGCAAGAACAGAGTGTTTCTAGCTAAAGTGAGCACGGTGTAAGGTCATCATTAACCCCTCTGTGCATATTACTATGATTTACAGCAACGGATGAGTGCAAGCATCAGCAAAACTTCCATGGACAAATTATAGTCCATAATAAAACTGTACAGAATACAATCATTAGAATTCTGGGACTGGTTTCAAAATATTTAATTTTTAAAGTTTCTAAAGTTGACCTTGAAAATTTCCCTCTCCCCTTGCCATCCCTTCCTGTGATCAAACATTCCCAGTCATCACAAACTGCACAGATCACATGCATTTTCTCACAACATCTCATATGAAAGACAAAGTCACCTTGCAATTTTAACCTCAAACAAAACCAAACCAAAACAAATTCCTATTTTCATTGCCACCAAATTTAACTCTGAAAAGAGAAGCTGACAGAACAGGAAGACCCTTCAGACCTCCACTGTAATCATCTCCTTTCTGACCCTTTCCAGCTCTGTTTAGCTTTTGCTTCCTTGATCCCTTATATATGATTTATCAATCCTTTTTGCAGCAGCCTTGTCCTCTTCACAACATACTGCATTTTGCAGAGTTGTCTTTCTGTGGGAGCAGGAATTATTGTCGCAGACCTGCAAAGAACTTCACCCACCTGCTATTAAGAAGTTCTGTTTAAGAGATACAAAATCATATTCTTTAGAAAGATTGGTTTTAGTCTTCTCATTCACTTGTTTCGCACAGGATCACCTAACCTTTTCACGACTTCACGTGATGGGGTGGGAGAAGGGATACCTATGAGACAAATTTCCAGAAGAGTACATTTCAGTTTCCTTTTCAGTTGTAGGCACTGGCCCTCATCACACCTGAGTTCTAGTATCCTGCTCATTAATTCCCCTGCCAGTCAAGAAAAAGAAGAGGAACACAAGTACTATTTGCTTTCCCTGACAAGTATGAAATTGATTCCAGTGGAGCATGCACCTGACAGGAGACTGCAGGTTTTGGGTTAGGTGAAGACATAATGGTACTGGACATCAGAATGTATTGTCAAGATTGGTCATTTGTTAACAGCTAAAGGGAAGTGTGTTATAGCTGTGGATATGTTTAGATATAAAGGAAACTTCATTTCCAGTGATAGCACTGGGCGGAAACGCCTTTCGGTATCCTTCATTGGTTCTTCACAAGTTCTGGTCAGTGATGCACTGACAGTGATGCATGACACACTCTGCGCTCTATTTCCACCGAGAACCTGCAACTTTCTCCTTTCCTCCACAAAATTCACCATACAAAGATTCATATTTAGAACTTATGCTAGTTCTATTTCACATTATCATCGCAAAAAGATTCAAGAGCTGCATATACTCAGAGACATTCAGAAAGTGCCTGTCTATGTGACACTGGTGCCATTGGGCAGAAACAGAAAATGCAAATTTAAAAAGTATAAATAAATTTGACCTACTCAGTTTCAAAACTAGAATCCTGAAAATTTCTATTTGTCTTCTTCTTGAGTTCTAAAAGTACCTGAATTCCCTTACCATATACTTCTTCTGCATGTGCCTTAATACCTTGGTGGGAACGGAGAAACTAATCTGATATGAAAGTCCAGTCAGGTAGATCCTCCTCTAAAGTACTCTAATGTTTTCAAATCTGTGATTGGATTCTTCTCACATAACCTGAAAATCTAGAAATAAACCACCTTCTTATTTAGCATGTCTCTTTACTACTGATGGAGTCAAGCACCTCTGCAGGCAGTTCACTTCATGCAAAGACATCCCTCATGAATCAGTCTGTGACAATATCTCTCCTCCACTGGATGGAGAGAGAAATAGAGGGACGAGTTTAGGAAGAAGTTCTATGCAACTTAATATTTTGCACAACAGTACTAGTGCAAGGCATATTCATCTGCTCTAGCTCCTGTCCTGCACCCTTTGCCCCCTTCACGTGCACTGCAATAATTGATGTCTTTTTCAAAGTTTTGTAGTCAAGTCCATGCTTTAAATCCATCTTGATGATAAACCAAAAGTCTTCCCATAGCCATGGACTTTCATAACTAACTTGTAAATGTTTCCATGAGATAACTCTTACTAATGTACATGCTACCCTATTCGTCAGAACATTTGGCAAGGAGTCTGGAAGCCCTAGAAACCATGTTTTTCTCTAGTTGGTTTACTTCTGATATCTTTACCTCACTGTGTCCAAAACCCAGATTGCAAATATTCCTGCTTATCCAGAGTGGGGACATTTCTGCTACTATAAAGGAAATAATATTTTTTTAAATATTCTTTCATGAATAGGAAGGGCAAGGTTTCTACGTGCTGACCAATTTTACCTATTTGGTTTTTGTTCCAAGGGGCTGGTGTTTGATCTTTCTGTTTGTGTCACCTGCTTTCCTTAAGATAAATAAGGCAGCCCAATTAATGCTCCATTCTCAGAACCAGGTATCTAGACGTTAAAAATATCAAAAGCAAGATTTACAGTACTGTGACTGGTCTCTTTAGGCTTACCCTGCTTAAAATAGTCCATTTGCAATTTACTAATGTGGAGCCAAGTTTTCAAACACCTCTCCAATATTGGGGTTCATCAGCTGGAGGATGAAGGAAATCTACATCAGGCCCAGTGTAACTCTCTAGTTTGCAAAAAAAGTAACGCTTTTAATGAACACTAATTATAATTGGGGAAAGATAAGCTGTGGATTCAACAGAGGGGAAAAAGGCTAATGCTTTTAAAATGTAGCCTGATTAATGAGGCTGTCATAGAACTTATTTATAGGTATGCTGTACAAAGTATCATAATCTCTGGAAAGATTTGCAGCAAATTAAAGCCATCAGAGTTTAGAAATCATAAAACTGATTTGACTCCAAAGGATATTCTGTACAGGCCAATCAGAGGATTATAACTAAGGCAGAGAAGTTGTGAAGAACAAGTGTTCGTAAATTGTTCTGGGGTGTGGGTCACATTTCAACCCCTTGACTCCCGCTTTCAGTCCCTAACAAGTCACACATGGAATATTTCACAACTAGATATCATCCTTGTGTAACAGCAGCAATTGCCTTCTTTGAATAGTGGCATTCAGAAACTATTTAATATAATTTTAACTGGTTTTAATGTAAGATAGTAGATGGAAGTGCAGAGGAACCTGAGCTTTGCTAGGCAGTTCTCTATGGACCTTCAGCAAGTGCTTCATGAATCACTAATGGTGCATGGTCTGCAGTTGGGAGCTATTGATTTGAAGAAAGCCCAAGTCAGTAAACAGATAGACCTTGTACTATATGGTGAAGGTCACTAAACATAAGAAACAAAATTTTCCCTACAGCAATGTGCATGGAGCGTTTGATATCCTGAAAGTTTTTTTAAAAAATAAAGAAATAATTTTAAAAAGCATATTTGGGATGTTATCTTTAGAGTAAAGGAAGTACACTGACAGAAAAAGAGACTCAGGCATATAGGTGCAAGACACAGATCATCTGGGAATTGGCAAAGGAAGGAATCGAAGCTCCTTTTTTAAGAATGACAAGCCCCTTTAATATAAACAGCCTTTAAATCTTGACTCCAAGGTATTAAAAAAGTCACCCAAACTAAGACAAATGGAGAGGGGGCTAGATAAGGCTGTTTTAGTTGAAATTTGCATTAGAGAGAACAGCCTACAAATGTTAATGCATACATCAAAACTTTTAAGGGGCAGAAAGGAAAAAAAGTGTAATATGGCAGAACAGTGCATGAAGTTGACTGTCTGGATATCTTGCCAGATCAGGAAAAGGAGGAAAATCACCAATTGTTACAATAATTCAGAATTTAATACAGAGTCAAAAGAAGAAAACACTTAGAAATGATTGATTTCCCAGGCTACCATAATGTCTTTGGACATCAATATAATGTTTGATGATACCAATGTTTGTCTCTTGTTCCTCTAGTAGCTCTACAGATGTTAACTTGCAGGCAGCCTTGCTGGCACAAGAACATAATAACATATAGGATTTTGGCTATATTGAGCACTGGATAATTTTGATTACTTATAAAATCCTTTAGCCTAGAAGTGCTTTATTTTCAAGCTCCACTATAATTAGTTACAAAGGTTATTTGAGTGAGACGTGAGGCGAGGCTGGAAGGTTGTTGTTAAATGAAATCAATTTCACCTTCTTTTTCTCTTGCTGTAATATTTTCCTTTAAATCTATAGTGAAGAAACAGACTATTTCAGACAGTTATTTACCAACAATGACTTGTTCAGCAGTTTCAACAATGCATTCAGGAACAATGAAGGGATTTAGCTGATACCAGCCTTTGGCTGAATAATTCTCTCTGTGTCTGTCAGGCTGTGTCTCCACCTACATTACAGATTCCAAGCATGGCCAGCTTCTTCAGCTTGAAGGGAGGCACAGTTGACCTACATAAACTTCTCAGGCTTTAACTGAAGTTTGAGCAGAGACAGCACGTCCCACCAGCTCTGTTCAGTCTCCCAGATCTGAACAGCCTCATGCATTACTGATACTCCATAGTTTGCAAGATCAAAAGAATAGGGATGTATCTCCAGAAAACCTGGTCTGGTTTTATGGTCCATGAATCCTAAAACAAAGGTCTCAAGAAGGAGCCACAGTGTATCCCTGCTCTTGAGTGAGTGGAAGAAGCATTCCAGCAGAATAACAGAGTTGAGGTTTAAGAACTGTGCCAGAGTAATGAAATTTGCTCAGGGGTGACACAGACATGGTAGCTACTAACAGAGAAAAGGAGTCCTCATACACTTGCTCCCCTCTGACACACAATTCATGAATGTCACAAGTGTTCATACTCCAGATTCTGAAATGATTATGCTTTTCTCTTCATTTGCTTGAGTGAATCTTGACATATACAAAAAGACCTGAGATGGATTTGTGTGAATATTTCATGCACGTATACAGACAATGAGGAAATAACAGGAAAAATTTTCAAGCTGAAAAATATGCCTTTAACAATCGCTTAAGTCCTGACTAGAAAAGATAGCTGCTGAAAGCATATCAGTGATTAGTCTCTTGACCTTTCTTCAACTTGAAGTCATCAGCTATTGTTCGTCACTGATAATAATAATAACCTTTATTTTATGAGGTGACTGACAGACAATCCTTAGAGACCACAGTCTTTCACAAGAGCAACGTGCTTAAAAAAGAAGTCATATTTTGTAGGCTTAATACAGTTAAATTAATTCAGAATTTTTATATCAAATATTAAAAACATGAAACACTGTCTATGCAAAAAAAAAAAAAGAAAGAAAAAAGGAACATTCAAATGACTTCTAAGGAAAAAGCTGTAGCACAAGTTTAGGCAGAAGAATGGCAGAGTATTAAAATTTATTTCCCCTTTACCCTAATTTTTTTTTTTTTCCAATAAGAAGGTAGAAAATTTCTCAAAGTTTTCTTTTCCTTTTTTTCATCTTGAAAGGTTAAGAGGGGTGAAATCCAAGACTGTATGAACTGTCACAGGGAACATCCTATCTTTGACAATGGCCAGTCCTGAATGCTCAGCTATGAACACTATTATACTTCATTTAAGAGGAGGGGTTTCTTCCTAATCACAGCCAGCAATCGTCTCACGACCTGAAGCTGCAGTGGCTGCCCTCTTCACATTTTTGTTCTTCCAAGTGTAATTGCATATGTTACTCTAGACCAGACTTGAATGGAAGTCCCTTTCAGGAAAACCCCAGGAGGTGGAGCCAATAATAGTGTAGGTGGCTCTCATTCCTGAGAGTCATTATTGAACCAATCAGACAATACAGTGTGAGGGGTCACAACTAGCAGTGCACTCTTCTGAATGAAGTGTAAAGCCAAAGCCCTGAATAACTTGGCTATTAGACAGATTTTTTTCTTTTTCCAAGAGTGAAGACCTTGCGCCATCAAGACCTAACCTGCATATTGTACTTTGTCTCCTGTTAGTTCAGTCAGANTTGTACTTTGTCTCCTGTTAGTTCAGTCAGACCCCTAGCCTCTGTTAGTAGTATATAGGAGGTCTATGTGGGCTCACGTACCATTCTGCTTTCTCACTGGAAGGGGCAGCATTTCACCAGTGAGATTTTCATATGCCAGAAGAATTTAATCCAACCTGTTAAAAAATTATTATCATAATATTCCTGGAGGGCTGCAGCATATTTGTCCTTAAACTCAGTGTGCTTTCCAGATTCACTGCAGTTACCACTGTTACTTATGGAATAGAAAAGCCAGCATGAATACCAGGAAGGCCAGGAATTGTTTAGAGACTCATCTGAAGAAATGTCTCCTGTTCCTAGCAATAATTGTATCTCAGGCAAAATGTTTTGAATCATATGAAGCCAGTAAGGAGCTAAAATGAAGTTATTGATATTTGACATTTTCTTAGATATTAGTCAATTATCGTGAAACATTTATTGAGCAAAGATACGAACATAAAGGAATAGAAGAATCTGATAAAGAAATCCCATTGGAATTCAAAAAGTTGAAAATCTCAGCCTAAATTTTTAGTTTGGATTGGAGGTCAGGGGAAAATACCTACCAGCTGAAAGAGCTCAACATGAGATAGTCATGTCTGAGTAGTATGAAATATATTAACATATGTGAGTGCTATAAAAATGTCAGCACTGTAATCCTCCACCCACCAAGCCAGAGGATGTAGCACTGGGTCAGG